>JABUQX010009948.1:72500-91022 GCA_015478945.1 Trachelipus rathkii | reverse complement strand
CAGATTTTTTAGTTAACTTTCCATATATTGAGATATATATATAATCTGGATTGTTCAATACATTATCGTTGTTCTGTCAAAATATTAAATATTTTTTTGCATCTTTATTATTTGGTTATATAAAAAAATATATAATCATTTCGGCAATTTAGTATCTTTGCGGTAATTATTTTTGGTTATTTGGGTATTTTATACTTTCCTTTGCCGAGATCATTGCATACTCGTAAACTCATTTAACAAACTCGTGGAACGATGTATAAATTGATTTAGATGACTTTTTCATCATAAGGTGCTAAATAGAAACCGCACGAAATTAAGACAGGTTAAATGATATGAACATTTTTGGCGAGTCCAGAGGCCTTGACATTGACCACCAATGTTTGGTGTAGTGAACAACACCTACATGCTTAAAAGGCCTGAATATTTCCACCTGGTCTTTCGAATAATTGTGAAGCGTGGTGACCGAAAAGCAATGTGGTGGAATTAATGCGAGTGCTTTTTGCTACGAATAATTAAGTACAAGTCACGCCATCTATTAATTAAATTTGCTGGTGATTTTTATTTCTGCGGATGTGTAATTGCTCTATCCGCATGTTATTTTTCAAAAGCTACTTCATTAACGAGAAATGAGTCTCCTGATTCGAGATGAATCACTTCAGAGAAAGTCGCGTGGTGTGTGAGTGTGCGTAGATGCTACACTTATGGAGGTCGAGCAAGTGTCATGATGTAAAATTATGGTAGAGTTGCTGAGGACAGATACAGCTGCTTCTCAGGATGAGACGATTAGTATACCTCCACGAAAGAGGAGATTGGTAAGTTCATAAGTCCCCAATTAACGAAGTACTGAGAGCCATAATTGTAATAATTCTGCATTCTTGACAAACGACCCTTGTATCTGAGATAGATAATAGATTTACCAGAAGAAACTAAGAGCTTCTCGATTTATATCATAAAACATCCATATGGCTCACTCGTTATACTGCTCTATGCTGTACATAGCCTATATGAATGATAAAATCACTACGTGTTCCTCTACATATACTGATCACAAATTAAATACAATTAGGATTTTGCGTAGGATATGCTTGAGAGAGACATGATGAGCTTGATTTCGTACACTGTAACTATCAGTCAGCACAAGTATACACCATTCCGTGCTTCAGTTGGACCTCGTCAATTTGATTAGACGAG
Source organism: Trachelipus rathkii (assembly GCA_015478945.1). NCBI lineage: Eukaryota > Metazoa > Arthropoda > Malacostraca > Isopoda > Trachelipodidae > Trachelipus > Trachelipus rathkii. The sequence goes on along the minus strand of JABUQX010009948.1, from coordinate 89,831 downwards.
TAGTACTAATATATGAAGCCGGCTATGCATATATCACTACCCAGAGATGAAACTAATTACCATAACATGCTGATATGACATCCGAGCGCAACGTTCTAGTCATCTCCATTTTGCGTCCGACGTGCCCTCTCTGCAGCTATATGTATGGAGCCTCATCTTGTGCACAGATCAGCAGGAGGATACTACTATGCGCATCAAACAGATGTCTAGAATACATAATCAAAGCAAATAGTTCATGCAGTCAAGAACGAGATTCCAGTTGCAGCTGACTGGCCATAAATAGCTATTTAAAGAGAGTCAAGCAAATTCCTGCCACATCCATTTTAAGTCCCATGTCGAGAAGGGACAGTGTAGTCGTGGGTAGAAGAGTTGTAGCCACGTGCGAAATACCTTCTCCTCAGAAGTCCGCTGGATTATGTTCCTCTGTCTGATCGTTGTATATAACTTGTTACGACTCTTATATCAAAAATGTTTCTCTTGCGTGGCCAAGGCACAGAAAGAACGAGTTCTCTAAGCTGCCTGCGAATAATATCTGTGCAGAGCACTATTTCACTCGTACAATAATTGTTGGCGTTAATGACCGTTCTACAGAATCGATATTGTTAGTTCGCATATCCTAACTAATTTACGACGTCCTAATTTGTGCAGGTCTGACTTTAGAGAAGATTGCAAATCTCTTGTACTTAGACTTGACGACACTCGCACATGAGTATAATTGAATTCCAATGTTGTCATGGAATAACGCACTTCTTGACCTGCTCTTTAGAAAATCAACAGTACCACAAGTATATTACTCCAAACAGCGATAAGCGTCTTTCCGTCTGGATATGTCAGAGAGCAAGTAGTTCTGATTTATCCCTCAAGGTTGACAAAGGTTGAAGTGTACTTCGTCTTCTCTTGAATCAGCTATCGACGGAGGAGCTCGATATAGCACCTAATCGAGCTCATATAACGTGGACAATACGTGCCTCATGACATGCGGCAGATATCTTCTGTGAGAGTCACTCAAATTCAGTCTAACTATGACACAAACAGAGGAAGATTTCTAAAAAATCTCCAGCAAGTGAGTTCATATAGTCTCACATGCTCTCAACTTCTTGGCAGCATTACGAGGATAATTAAATATCAGATGTTCTCAGGAGAGATAGGATGTGAGGGATATACGAACTCACATTCTGCCATCGGAACCACATCCCGAGAGGATTTTTCTTCATGAGAGCGATAATCGATGATCAGCTGTTCAGCATAAATCGCAATCGTCAGCTTTCAACTCCCTGTACTCAGAATAGTTCGAAATCATTACATTGCAGTCAGAGAGATGATATACTGAGAGCATTAACACTAATATGCTTATGGGAGGAGAAATTTACCAAATTCTTCTAAAGCGACTCGATATTATTTCGTAATATGTGGATAAGATTTGATGCCAAGAGAGATCATGAGCATATTTAACTTGCTGAAGAAAGTCACTAAGACTCGATATAATTCTTCTCCTCAAAGCAGGAGAGATCGCTGTAAAGAGGCTGCGATGTGCTTCAAGCTGCTCATAGCTGCAATCATTTCGCTAATAAAGAGTACCTCCGCCTAAGAGTAATGGACTACTTCTCATCTCTTGCGGCTACAACGTTACAAGATAATCACACCATAACGTTGCCTAATGCGTGTTTCTAACCCTCAATAGAACTACACGTGTTTGCCAGATGGTTCCTTTTCGGACTCGAGACGTCATAGTTTGGTCCGGTTCACAGGACGATACAAGTGAAGCCGACATAGAATACACGTCATGGATCAATGCCAAAGTGGCGGTCGTTCTGAATCCTACTCGATAATTAGAATATTCTATGAATAGCTATCTGCGATGCTATTCACATCAGTCGGAAGTCAAAAAGTAGTATTTTCATTCCTCTACACACTTAATTCAATCTACAACAGGGCAATAAAAAGTCGCCTGTTACGAGTGCTTCTCGATTCGGTGATTGTCAGTACCACTATTTATCTATATGATGCTCGATCAGTAAGAATTGATTCAGATGATACAGAAGAGCTCCTACATTCATTGTTATGCTCCATGTAACGCGAACATCTGTTGGTAGAGGTATATTACACAGATCCCTTCGCGTATTTTAGATTACGAGTAAGGCATGGGCATCTAGCCAACCCGGTATTGAGTTTGAAATTGAGTTCTAGCCTACTGCTAAATATTGGATGTACCGAGATATTGGATGAGTCAGACTTTATCGTCCAATAGCGCCTAGACGCGGCATGCCGCAAAAGTATAAAAAATCATTAACACAATATATGATCAAGTCAGTGGCTCATCTTAGATTTCACTATAAAATTTAGATAACTGAGAGTAAAAACGAGTAGAGGGCTTGTTGCCGCGATTCAAACCATTCATGCGCTGCATGGATAGCCATGCTACGTCAATTTATTATAATCATGTTAAAACTGGTACAGTATACTGCATTTCGGACAGGCATATGCCCTAGAACACTTATACTCGGCACGTTGACCTTTACGGGCCGTGTACTAGCAAACTGCATTTTATGTCACCTAATCCCACAACTCGCAGAAAAGATACTCAAAGAAATTCTTCGCTCGAAATTACTGCGTCGAAAAGAGGACATACTAACGACTATGACTAATTCCGAGCGTCCCCTACGCTCAAATATTGTTCAAATCTGTACGAGGAACCGCGTACCGAACATGGTATATTGTCAATCTCATCTTGAAGTGCAGTTTATTGATAGACCTGTGGGGTGATCGCAGGAGTACGCATCGAGTTATCATGTCAATACACTACCTCGGCTTGAGCCAACCTACCAACACACCTCACACTCGATAAGTTCTCGATTATGAGATACTTCCGCGCTGGAGATACACTCTTGTTCATCACATTTAGATCTTGTCTCGAAGGCTAATCATGAGCATTATGCAATAGTATCCTATTTAACTTCGCTCGCATTTGTAGCACGAAGACTATTCACGTTCGAATGATATTAGCATGGTGCCTGAGCTGCAGAGAATATCGTTTAGAACAGCTAATCGCGAGTGCCGACGATATTATGGTCGCGTACCACTGCGTACTTCCGTGAGGATCTTCTAAGATATCTGAGCGGTTCCCATGCAAATCATCACCTTGCTCTCTGAGCGAATGCATACCTCTATTGTCAATAAATAGTTTACGATCTATGACTGACTCAAGGTCTTGCGTTGGATAACCTAAATCCGGGGAAAATACTTTTCCAATTAGAGTGAATAACCATTAAGAGAAAAGGTCTACTTAATTGTAGTAAGGCTGGTAGGTATGCGTCCATGCAGTGCCGCCCAAAGTACAAATTATCATTCAATCCATACTCTCTACCTCGTAGGGACTGTAATGATAATAAAAGAGAGGTTGCAAAGTACGATAGGCCCTGGACCGCATATGTAAGCTTTACTAGAGAATTCGACAAAAATTGCGTACCTCCGACTTATTACGCAGCCGCGCTGGACGATGATTAGTTGCAGTGCCTCTTCAATCATAAATATGCCATTCGTGATCCTGGGTTGGTAATATATTAATCGCTTCGTTTTAATTATTAAGGTGGTACTATGTCGGTGGTGCAGATAACACGAATGTCATCAGATTCTGTCGCGGACTATTCAAATTGAGATCCTTCTCTCCTATGATCAAATTGAGACAAGACATTTTAGCGGCGAGAAGAGAAGATCAGCTATAATCCCACGAATACTTCTGTTTTTTTTTTTTATCTGGGAAGTTGGATGGCTATAGACCTGAGACGAAAAGAGTTATGCACATTGACCTGCAGCCGGTTATACGAACAACCCACGTATCCTCCATATGTCAGCAGAGGGTTGCTAGAGGCACTGCGGGCTGGCTGTCAAGATCCCCTAAGTTTCGGTTTAAGCGGTTTTTGCTATGGTGGGATACAAGACATCGACCAGACTGTAATAAATGCCAAAAAGAGCAATACCACGTTGTCGCTGATCGTCTCCCGATGCAAGCCAGCCTGCTCTCTTTCTTGCAAAATAAATCTTTGAACGTTGGGATGGTAACTGTTTGTACGCGTACACACTCTTCATTGGTACTGTTATGTACGTAGAACTTCAAGAGTTACTTATTTCTCACTGATTGCCATGCATACTACGATATGTAGTGTGAGTGAGCTTCAACCAGTGTTGCTTCTATAGCATCACTCCATATATTCAAGAGTCCGAGGACTCTCATTGACAGTAAAAATAATTCGCAAAATGAGGTGATAGAAAGAAGAGAGAATTGTACAGTAGCGTATGTGAAACATTACAATTTCCCAACAAATGTCCAATCTCTATTTCAAGAAATCGAAAAGATGCAGCGGCAAGAATAATGATGAATCCTTTACCAAAGAATTTTTATGGAGCTGCTGGATGATATGAGAGACTATATTTCAATTGAGTACACCAATTTATCTTCGTATTCAAGAATGGCTGACTAGTTGAGTCGTTAGTGACTTTTCAATTAAATAAATGTCTCTAGGACCAGGGAAGACCATGCGTCACTCTCGAAGAGAGGATTATTCTCAGAAGATAGTTTTCGATCCCTATGACCAGCTATTACGACTCCCGCGTACCAAGGTACTCACCGTTCTTTTTATTGCCTTCTTGCATTCGTTAAGAGAAGAGAGGCCGTGGCCATGAATATCTTTATGAAGAAAAACCTTCGGGCGAAGATGTGGAGGCTGCACCTGTATTTATACATGATGATTTAGAAGAGCCACTGCGTTGAGCCGATGTGTTCCTCATTCGCGACTGTATGTGACGACGAAGCGACTACTCCAATAACCAACCGGACACGATGTTTTCACTCCCTCCTTTGAGAAATGCACAGATAAGCCGTATATGTATTGAAAAATTGTTTATGTCGCGACGTCATAGGAAGTTTGAGCGAGGTGCCGCATGGATAAACTAAATCCAACTACTCCGTAATACTCTCTGTGGCGAAGAAGGGGTCTCTTTTAGAAACTGCATTTGAGTCAAGGTGGACTTGATTTAAGGTATTCATGAGGATTCCTGCCGATGCAAGCACATTGCTTTATGGCTCGTAGTGCATCAGTTCTCGTCTGCGCAGAGGTCCAAAATCTTCTTTCGGTCAATATCGACTAGCGATCATCCTTGCTGAAAAGAAGATTCGTGCTTCCCCTGGTTCGGAGTTATGTGTCTGATCGGTTTTATTAGAGAGAACATTAAGCGAGAGTCTGCTCTTTTACACAAATGTTAAGGCAGGACTGTCGGCTCTCGTCGTGCTCATTCAGTTCAAAGGAAGAGTTAAGAACATATTTAACTTCATCTACTAGACGAAATCAGCGCATAGAGAACTTTCCTTTCATTTGGATCCAACAATAGGTGAGTCGGTCACGAAAGTTAAAGCATTAATATTCCGTGAGGAAATCGTTGTGCTTAAGACTCATATCGCGCATGAGACTCTAGGTATCGCTTACAAGTAGGGAAATATATTCGGTAGTCCTAAATAATTTCTCGTAGCGTAAAGAAACAAGAAGTTATTTGTAAATCCAGCGGAAACCTTTGACCTTAGACCCACTCTTTTGGTATTTTCTCAATATGCAGTTCCCCAATAAGTTATCATCTCACTGTCCTTATGCTGGCGCAACGACGAGGGCCATAGAATGGAGCATTTGCTCGTATATACTAATCCTCTTTAAGAGTGAGAAGCGTTATATGTAACTGGCACATCAAGACTGGACTGACACGATGATGTAAGAATAGCATCTCAGTTTTTTCTGTGTTCAAGGTGGCGCAATGAACCTCCATCGGTAGTCGCCGATTTATACTCATAAAGGGATCTCACGATATCACGCAATTCAAAATTCTCCACAAATCTTTGTCTACGAACTATCATCGAAGTAGTTGCGTGTTATTACTCAGACAGGAATTTTCGGTTGCCGAAACGATACGTCGCAAAATGGGCTTGTCTGCCACGAATATTGACTGAAAGACTTGACCGTCAGTCCGCAAGATTATATAACGGAGATTGAATTCATATCACTTGAAGCACGCTGTATTTGTTCTGCTGACAGTGCAGAAGAAGTGATTAATTGAAGTCGCTATTCGCGCAAAGATAACACAAGAAATGCCTACGATCAGTTTTTGAGTAAGAGAGTAAATAATAATTCCTTCATTCAAAGATATTCCAAGTCCGACTTGTAAGATTTATATCTGGAACTTGTTCGTTAGGAATGAAGATATTCATCTATTACAGAGCGTGTCAAGCGACTCACGTTAAGATAGTTCGAAATGCATTTAATCTTTTTGAGTACACCCCTAAAAATATTCTCTTTAGCCAATGGGCAACCCCGTAAAGTAAAGGTCCCATCTTGCTAGTCAAACAATGGCTTCAATCACACGTCACAGAAATCGGAGTCCCAACACTCCTAATGGCTCTTAATCATTAAGATGCTCATCATAAGTGTAAGGCATCTAGGCATACAAGCCACTCTACAATAGATATTTATATCAGCTCCAAGCCGTCTCCTTACCTTGGTAAGTGTCAGGTGAACATATTCAACCAAGAGTGCGTTCAGCCTTCTCTCATCTATATAGGCCAGAAGAGTCATAATGTTTTTATTGGGCAGTATATGAGCAAAATACCTATGAAAGCAAAAATACAAGTTTAATCAATAATATTGTTTTTGTTTCTTCGTCTTAAAGTAAAGCCTGCGTTACCACAGTATAACAGCTTACACCAATTAGCGTGCGAAAGAGCACAGGTGCGTATCCAAATTTTGGTTGTCGCGACCTTTAAGCATTAGTTAGGTGTTGAAAACGTAAACGTACCAAACATGTGCTCATGGAGTTATCCAATAGTCAAATTGAGGCTCTGGGACGATCAGCACCCAAAGTAGACAACTGGTTTACAACTCCATATCAATTTTTAAACCATTATCCTTAAGCATATCGTTTGCAGCGCTAGAAAGTCTTTCGGCCCTAAGACATTTGAAAAACAGGAATAACGAGCGTCGAAGAAGCCGGTCCCCTCACCGCTGAACTCTTGACATTTATGCGGAATTTTTACTTCCTGTTTTGATGCATGAAATTTTGGTTATATTCTGGTCCATCTTCTGGAGTGATATTAGATCCTCCCGTTCTAGTATACAAAGAGAGACCTTTGACGACTTTGCATCTCTAAGAAGCACAGACGAGTCAAGAAGCATCGGGAAATATTAATCGCCCGTTCATTACCGCAAAAAGATGTAATTTCAGTTCGCAATTGTACTCGTGTTCCAAAACGATTTTTGGTTGACTCCCAGCCGTCATTCGGTCATAGTTCCTCCGTCCACGATGACTAAGGTGTCACCGTAGTTATGCCTAACAACGTCGCGGATCACGAAATTTCAGATCTAAGAGGAAATATCTGTAGCTTATCTTAGGGAACGTACATTCTCTGTGTTTTCGTCGCAAGGGCAAGTCAAGAAAATGTTAGTAGACTCCTGCCCAGATTGTTGAAATTCACTTCGTTTCGTTTAATTGATTTACACAAATTTAGGAAAAAATCAGATTTCGCAATAAGGAATTCCTCTGATAGGCCCGATGTGAGGGTGGTGAATTGAACTTCCTGTTCCTGGGGACTTCCCACGTAGATAGTGGTGGTGAAGGATTTTTTATTCAAAACAATTGGACGTTCCAGTCTTGAATTTATTTCGACATTCATGTACGATATGTCAAGTATCGTGATGCTATAAAATTGCACCGTGCGCGAATACACCTACAAACCACAAGGTCTCAACATGAGAGTATACCTCTTACTCCCACGATTTCATCAAACCCTTGTCAAATAACCGCGTTATGCCAATTACCCGGAGCTGGTAAAATTTCCCAAGGATATCCGAGCAGTGGAAGAAAGGTATTAAAGTCACTGAAATATTCTTGAGAAAAATTCGAAGAATTTCGTACAAGGTGGTACAATGAGTACCTCCTCATGCTTAAGAGAGACTGGAAAAGAGATTCTTCTTTTTACCGGTCAGCTGGAAATAAATCTAGGGTGAGCAAAATAGATTATTTGCACGTTTTTGAATATCCAATCTACTTATTCCAAGTAGATGCCAGTATAAGGGACAAAGATTTATACTAAAACAGCTCGTCCTTTATCTCGTGAGGGAGTGGGTACTTAACAGACGTCTAGTCTAGGATGACAGTAATGATAAACTGTTCGGCTCCGACTCCGGCACAATAAAGGCAGATCGGTGTACTTCAGGCACTCCTGGCGGGAACAAGTTCAGCTGGTCATCCAGTCAAATATTATTCTCTGCCCTAAAGAGCTTTCTTTCGATCCCATAGTCGTGCAACACCTCATCGTCAAACAGCAGTCCCTTTGTCCCTTCGCCAGCAAACGCCATAACCATCCTATTACAATTATTCTGGAGGGCGTGAACCCCCTTACGTAAAACGTCTGCGACGAATTGCTGGAAGTTCCCACAATATGCCAAGCGTGATATAATTATGCAAAAATAGTCGGCCTAAGCCTGGGAAGTTGCAGAAGCTGCATAGAAGAAAAATGATAGTGGATGTATGATTTCATCGGAAGAATTCAGATTAAATATTCTGCTAGCGTGTTATTTTTCACCCCATTTATCTCCCTCCAATGTCAAGTAAGTCAGTTCGACTTTGCCCTTAATAAGAGCCAAAGCCATCCCCCCCAGTAGGAGTAATAAAACATTATAGTCAAGAGTTTGCTCCAAAAAAGGAGGTTATTTCTTGATTGATATTAACTTCTGAGTGTTGCCCAGAATGCAAAAAGTAGAGTCAGCGTTTTTGGATTAAAATTTAGTTTATTCATTCGCCTTTATCGATATAAACTGAATTAATTTTCATTTAAGATCAATATCGTTGAGAAGGATAAAAGATCGAAGCCGGTAAGCAATCTCTTCACTGTTAAGCTTCGAGCATGATATTAAAGTTTAAAAGTATTCCAAAAAATTATTCTTTTTCGAAAGAAAAACGTTACTGTAAATAAAGCAAATTTACCACGGGCTCTCCATAAAAAACAAGTATCATGAGAAAGCTAAAGACGGGGATCCAATACTTGTTTTGAGTCTTTTGAAAACAAAACTAATTCTCAATAAGCTAAAGAAATTGAACCCATCTAAGATGAACTAGCCTATCCCACTATGTTAAACTAAACGTCCCATTTTGTAAATTATCCATTGAAGACCCTAAAGGCTTCAAGAGTATACTCTCTTAAATGTTCAAATTGCAGCCTGCGCAGCATAAAATCTTAATAACTTATAATATTGCACTGACCGGGACATATTCCAAATCTTTTATAATTTCGTCAATTAATCTGTAAGTCTTGACCTTTTAATAATCTGATGAAAGCGTATTGATGGCTTGTCATTAATAAATGTAATTCTGGAATAGCAGATAATATGTTGATCGTCTTTCATAAAATGAGATAATTTAACAATATATTATCTTAGAAAAGTTTGTTAATTTCAAGTTTTCTCGCTAAAATTTAGTATTTCGTAGTCGGTGAAATACTGGCGTTTAAAGTTTCAAATTTAGTATTCGTAAGTCGGTATTAAATACTGGCCAGGATTTTAAAGTATTAAAATACTTCCTACGTAGGAAAATTTTTACGCTCTGCACATTATTAATCTATAATACTTGATGTTGTGTAGTGAAGCAAAAGTTACTTTTACAATATATTTTTTTTAATAATGAGCACAAAGAAAAAATTATTTCTGATAGTGAGACCAAATTTCTTATTCGTAATAAGAAACTGATGTAGTGATGAATTGTTTGAACACCACATAGTGATGGATTAAATATATATTCAATCGCAGAAGTTTAGCGCTTTGAAAATCTGCGAATTCGATTCGAAAAAATATTCATGAACAAATTACAAAGACAAAAAGGAGAATCTTTCATTCTCCAATATATATAATATATATATATATATATATACTGATATGACATTTATAGAGTTGGATTATAATATATAGTATACTTCAGTATATAGTATAATATATAATTATATGGTATATATTATCATAATTATATATTATATAATATATAATATATATATAGATATATATATTAATATAATTTAGTATATAATAATAATCATAATTCACGCATATATTATTCTTATGTTTCAAATAATTAAGCCCGAAGGAATCAGTTTGTAGATATTATTTTTAAGTTAAACTTGTTCCAAATTAGATATATTTATATAGATTATAGATATATATATATATATTTACTGGAATAGTGCAAAATTGATAGAACTTAATCTCCTCCATCTCAAATAATATTTAAATTAATTTTTTCTATATATTATAATTTGCGTTAAAAAAAAATATATAATATTTCGGCTTCTTTAGTATCTTTGCGGTAATTATTATTTTGGTATTTGGGTATTATATTGTCCTTTCAATCATTGCCTAGTTAAATCTTAGTGGTGGGTAAATATCGTGCGTGTTTGCTCATATAAAAGTAGCATTTTTTTGGCTGGTTTTTTTTTTGCGTATTTTTTCTTTTGCATTTTTTTCAAATGATTCATATAAACAAAATGTATCTCTTTTCGAAGATGAATCACTCAGACAAATCGTGTCGAGTTGGAGGACAGTGTCAGTGAAAATTTTGGAGGAGGACAATAACACTCTCTCTCCAGCAGATTAGTAGACCTCACGAAAGAGGTAAGTAAAAACGTCCCTATTAACAAGAGACTGAGAGCTGTGATTAAAAAGAAAATCACGCTCCTTTTCAAAATCTTCTCGATCTTCTGCCACTTGAAAGCCAGGAATGATAATCACCCATCGTTCCTCATAAACTGAAGAAATTGAAAATTCAAATTGGAGAAGTTAAAAAACTTTTGGATTGCTCTGATCGAAGAAGTTCATCACAAAAGTCTTCCATTCTTCAGTATGACTTGTCAATTTTGGACGAGATAATTGAAGCGGTACATTATCATACCCAGAATGAAAAATTAACTGGCGTATGACCACCGCGTTTTAGTTCTCCATCTTCTTCTCCGTCTGTGCCTCCTGCAGCTTCAGAGGCCTCTCTTGAAGACGATATCACGTCAAGAGGAGCAGAATATAATCAAAATATTCACTGCATAAACAGGAATAAAAATTCTGGCAATAAGTGTCAGATCAGGGTGAGGGGACCGGCATTGCTTTCCGCTCGTTTATTCTGTCCTTTCAAAATGTTTATTGGGCCAGAAAAGACATTTCTAGCGCTGCAAAATTGCAGTATTTAAAGTCATTGTTATCAGGCAACGCGCTCAAAGATATTGAGCATTTAACTAATGTCGACTCCAATTTGGAGTCGCTTTCGAAATATTAAAGAGCCTTTACTTAGACAATCATATATTATTGATTCTCTGTTTCATAAAATCGATTCTGCGCCTATTTTAGAGAATAATCCTGAACATATTCGTATATTCCTGTCTGAAGTGAGGGCATATATTTCATTAGCTCAAGGAGTTTGGACTCGATTTCTTTTGAAGATCCTTCGGCGCATATAATCGGGGACAAACTTCCAACTGGCTTTCTTCCGTGAGCTCAAACTTACTCACAGCAGGGATGAATATCTTCCTTAATATAAATCTTGGAGATTACGGTAAAAATAAATCAAGTCTATGGAGAGAAGGGAGGAAAAAATTATTCTGCCCCTAAAGAGGGATTGAGGCGTGAATCGGGAATCCTTTTGGCATAAATCGGCGGCCTAAATCGTCAGCTTTTAACGCCTTCCTCTAAAGAGGATAGTTCGAAATCTTCATCGTCAGAAGATGGAAACAGAACGCAGTCAAAAGAGTGGGAGATTTAAAATCTCTTGCTAAATCATTTATTTCGAAATGTTTAAATTTTGCAAACCAGAAATCAATCGCCACGCTCGAAGCCAAGGTTGACTGAAGCCAAGCAGGAGAATCGCTTAAAGCGGGCGCATATGCTTCAGCTGCTCAAGCAGCAATCATTTCGCTAATAAGTGTCCTGCCAAAGGATGGACTTAGTTACCCAGCGGCAAATGTGGACAAAAATCACAACATAACGGCTCTATGCTATTCAAAATAGTAAAAAACGTGTCGGATGGCTTTTCGGAGATAGTCGTCCGTCAACCATTAAGTCAGCGAATGAGGAACATCGGTCAAGCCAGGGCTCTTGCGTAATCATATCATGTATAAAACAGGGTGCAGCCTCACCGTGGTTTCAAAATATTCTGCCCACTCTCTCCCTTAACATCAAGAAGGCAATTTAAAATAGTCCCTGTACGCTGCTTCTCGAATTTCGGAGTCGAGTCCACGGATTCATAGGGAGCATTCTTAAAAAATGGGAGTCAATGAAAATCAGTTCCTGATCATCAGAGTCCATTAAAACATGTTGGGAGAGAAAAGTAAGATCCTTCGGTCTTTAGATTTAAGAGATGGGATTTGATTTGAGGAAATATCTAGCCTACCTGATAAATATTGATTCGGAATTGGATATCGCTTTATGTAAAAAGGCTCTGACGGAGGCTATGGAAAAAATACACAAATGGATTCAAAGTGGCAGGATAGTCACTATCAAAAATAATCATGTTGACGCGGTTCAAACATTCATGGGCTGTGGCATCACGACCTCTTCATTTCTAAAGCATTTTAAAACGTGGTAATAATGCGTTTCGGAGGCAGTGCCCTAAAACTTGTCATGGCACCTGGCCTTCGAGCCTGTAACATCTTTTTGTCACCTTCCCAAATTGAAAAAAATATTTGGAAGGAATTCTTCAAGCAGTTTATCTTTCCAAAACTTATGACAGAATTCCGAGCTCCCCATCCCTTCAAAATTCAAAGATCTGTCAGGAACGTCCGGGAACATGTAATCAATCTTGTAGTTGAACCGGTACCTTCGTACTTCGACCCGTTCTTACATACCCACACTGAGTACTGATTTGGACTTGGGCCTGGAAAACCTCTATAAATTAGAGTCTGTGTATCAATGAGGAGTGGGACCAGGGTTCCATTGACAAAATATTCATAAGTCCACGAAGGGATAGAGTTCCGAAACGGAAGGTACCACGTGGAACTTCGTGGTTTCAGATAATCTGAGCAGGATCCCACAAGATCATCACGTGCTCTTCTACAATGCGCAACGATGTCAAAAAGAAATTGAGGCTGCTCAAGCGCTTGGCGTTGACAGTTGGGAAGTATTCAAGGAATACCTAAAAGAAAGTATTGTGGAAGCTGTGGAGGTGCATCCGAAGGATTATCATAAATTCAATCTGGATACCCCAAAGACCTATAATAAAACAGGCCTTTCAAGTGACGACAAAAATTTGTCCCGTCTTTAACTGAGTCTGAAGATAGGTTGTAGTCCTTCACTTAATCAGCATCGTATCCAGGGGTAGATTTAATCGCTTCCTTATTTAAGTTGTTACTGTCTTTCAGAACGAACAAATTCGTCGTTCTGGCGGATATTCGAAAGCCTTCCTCCAGATCAAATTAAAATTAGAAGAGAACAGAAATCGCTTCTGTTTTTCTGGGAAGCTGATGGCGAGTTACTTACTTACCGTTATGCCACCATCGATCTTCGGGTTGGCTGTCACCCCTATGTTCTAGGGCTGTGTACAACATCCGCCAAAAAATACCTTTCCGTGATCTCTGACCTCTCTTCTTCAAAATAATCTGTGCGTTGATAAATTCTTATACACTTCTTCGTCTGTAGACGAACTTCAAGATTTTTTTCGAGAGGCCACCTCACATATGAGTGAGGGGGCTTCAACCTTGTGCTCCGTGGAACTCAAATAGTGCCAGATCTCAAAAAATATTCAAGGGAGGAGGTAAACTTGCAACTCACAAAGGATTGAAAAAGAGTTTCTTAGGTATTATTTATCAATACCTTATTTTGCCTTTAATCTTATTGACTGTTCGTTCATTTGTTTGGTACCAAGAGACAGTTCATATCGGGAGATTACAAAGTTTTCGATCCCCATATGCCTTTACCTCCCGTCACCGTTCGAGGCCGTCTTCTTATGAAGAAAACCTGGGAATTGGACATGGGGTGGGACGATATAATCCCGAAATCAAAAAATCATGGAAGAATTGAACAAGGACCTTAACTCTCTGAAGGAAGTCTCTTTAGAAAATCTTCATTTGAGTCAAGTGAATCTGGTTTAAGTATTCAACTATTCTTCGTTGGAAACTTTGTTGCTTTATGGCTTCGTAGTGTATGTCTCGTCTGCGGCAGAGGTCCAAATCTTCTTCTGGTCAAAGGAAAAATCGCGTCCTGAAAAGAGAAGAACGCTTCCCTTTTGAGTATTGTCTGTATTGTTGTGCGTTTTAGCATTTAAATGCTACCACAAATGTTAGTTAGACGTCGGGTGTTCACGTTCAAGAAATTGAACATATTCTATGACTCACAGATAACTCTTCATTGGATCCAAAATAGGGATCTCGGAAAGTTAAGCAAATATTCGTGAGAAATCGTGTGCATATTCGCGCCATTAGCTCTTCGCTTCAAGAGGAAAGATTCGGTAAGTCCTAAATTTCTCTGACGTCCAGAAACAGAAGGATAATCCAGCGACTTCTGACCGAGGTATTTTCATTCAAAGAGTCCAAAGAACATGTCTTCTGGCAAAAGGGCCAAATGGCTCTCTTTAAATAGTTTTTACTGGCCATCAGCTGAAATTGGAAATAGCATCTCCAGTTTTTGCTGTTGTTCAGGGTGGAATGAACCTCCTGTAGTGGATTTGTCAAATATCCAAATTTGCATAAGCTATATCGAGTAGTAGCTGTATTATTCCAGGTTGGAGCCTTGTCAAGAGGTTGACAATTAATACATATTTAAAGCACGTCTGTAGTTGTCTGCTGACCTCACATAGCTATACTTAGAGTGTCGCTTTCAATTTCTCGAAAGAACTTCAATTGTTAGAAGAGATAAAAATAATCCTTCATTCAAGGGTCAAGTTCCCGACTTGGTAAATAATCTGAAACTTGTCTTGATGGAAATCATTCATCAGGAGCAAAAGGTGTTTGTACAAGATTGCAATCTATTACAATTAGTGACGTAATAATCCCATCTTGTTGTTCAAAAAGTCACCACCTCACCAAGTAATCATAAGAGATGCTCACCATAAGTGTAAGCATCTTGGCATACAAGCCACTCTTACAAATATTCGGCTCCAAGGCTTCTGGGTGACTTCAGCGCGTACCTCCATCAAAAATGTTTTGCAGGAATGCATTATCTGCAAAAAGGTTCAATAATTTTGCTTTCGGTACCACGCTTCACCAATTATTCGAAAGACCAGGCATGTTGAATTATTCAGTCCTCCCAGCAACGACCCCAGACTACACCAAAATTTGTGGGTTACTATTAAACGCTCTACCCCATCCACTACAAGACTCTAACTCATTTCACCTAGTGTGCTTAATATCGTGCGGTCTACCTCCTGATATAACGTAGATGAAGTCATCTAAATCATTATACAATCTCCCAACGATTTGTATCGTTTCGGAGTGCCGATGTGTTCTATACCGACAACGCACACTCATTAAATCAAGTAACCGACTTCTTAGGAACTTTCCTCGTGTCAGAAAATGGGAGTGAGTTTTTAAGAAAAATCAGATTTCGCATAAGCATCCCCTGTATAGCCCATGGGTAGGAAGCCAGTAGGAACGGTTAAATGTGTGGTGAAGGATTGTATATTCAAAACAATGGCGTTCCTCGTGAATTATTTGCGACTTCATACGAATTGTCAGATATCGCTGATTCTATAAATTACGTCCGCTACCTACACCACAAGTTAAATGAATATTACCTCTTACTCCCAACGATTTCATTTCAAACCCTTGTCAAAAACCGCTATGGCATACCCGGAGCTGGGTCAAATAATCAGTTCTGGGACTTAACTTTCGGCTAAGAAAGAGCTAGTAAAATCACTCAAATATTCTTCAGCAAAATTCGAATAATTTCGTACCAGGTGGTACAATGAGTACCTCCATCAGTCTTAGCAGAGACTGGAGAGATCTCGACCAGGTCAGCTGGATTAATCAATCAAAAAGAATGACGTTTTCTTATCAAAAGTCCGAGTAAGAAGAACGTCCCTTACTTGCAGATGGGATAGTCGTTAGATCTTATAATCGGGTGACGACACATAAAGTCAGCATCGTCTACGTCAGGACTCCTGGGACAAGGTCAGCTTGTATCCAGTCATATATTTGTATCCCCTAGAGCTTCCTTTGACCATAGTGGTTCAACACCCTCATCGTCAACACAGTCCTGTCCTTCAGCAAAATCCATCATTAAATATTCCTGCAGGGTGAACCCCCCTTCTACGGTCTGCGACGATGCTGAAGTTCATGCAATCCAGCCTGATAGAATATCGAAAAATAGTCGGCCTAAGCGGAAAACTGCAGAAGCTGCAAGAAAAATATTCTGATGTATCGATTTTCATCGAAGAATCTGAATTAACATTAACTGATCGTTTTTTCAAAATATTTCATTCCAAGTAGTCAAGTTCTGACTTCTGCCTTATAGAGCCAGAAGCCATCCCCCCCAGGGAGGATATAAAAATTATAGTGCAAGAAGTGTCAATGGCGAGGACCTTTTCTGTGGAAAACCTGAGGTTGCCAAATGCACAAAAGATAGAAAGCGGTTTTTTGATATTGTTATCATTCGGCCTATTTTATGAAGCTGATAGAGTCTCATTTAAAATCATTCGGTTGTAGGCTTCGATCGAAGGGTAAACAATTATTCACTGTTAAGCTTCGTGCTGAATTGAAAAGTTTTAATATTCAAATATTCCTTTATTCGAAGATCTTTCTATCTGTGCATTTTAATTTAACATTCTGGAAACTAAAACGGTCAACTACTCGTTTAGAGCTGGGAATCCAACTTTTCTGAAGGAAAAAAAAAATTAACCTAATGTATTATCCAATTTTAACTACTATTTTATTATTATTGAAGACCTAAGGCTTTCAAGAGGGTATACCCTAAATGTTCTAAATGCCATGTAAAGTGGAGCTATGATAAGAGCAATATTCCAATTCTTTTAGAATTATCGGTCAAGGTTTCTTTAATCTATACTTTCTATTAATCTGGATTGACGTATTATGCTGTGTCCTGTTTCCCTTAATATCTGCATGGAGCCAAGTAGCTGGATCCCTTCGTTGTTCCATTAAAAAATTGATAATTAATTTAACCAATTATAGTGAACCGAGTATATATATGAGAATTAGATAAGCTAGATGTGGGAGCGCCACACTGAGTGTTCGACAATGTCTCACGATCGGATATAAGTAATACTGATAGAATGTAGTATGAAAAAAGCAAGAATAAGACGACGCTAATATCCATC
>JABUQX010009948.1:60000-62500 GCA_015478945.1 Trachelipus rathkii | reverse complement strand
GGCAATATTTTGATAAAGGCCTTAGAGTCTGATGTGTTCGTGTCAGTGAACTTCAATTAAACAACATAAGACACGTAAAAGTGCCAGTATACGCAGCATGGTTTACTAGTTTTTGGGAGAGACAAATAAAAACTCTGAAAAACTGTATTTACAAGGGGATTGGGAAAGGTAAGTTAACATATTTTGAATTATTGACTACACTATCGTCTATCATTCATTAAAAACGCTGTCAACTCTAGGCCCTTAACTTACCGACGTGAGTCCAACGATATTGATATTATAACACCTAATTCATTTCTAAGATTAAACTGTAACTCATCACTAATATTGAGAAGTGAGGAAGGAGATATATGGAAGGAAACTGACCAAGACACTCTAGAAGAAACCTTAGATGCTCAAGAATCAATGTACAACCAATTTAAACAACTATGGTATGAAGATTATTTGCTTAGCTTCAGAGAATTTGGTAAAAAGCTGTATGAAATAACTTGGGAGGATAGAATTAAAGTAAATGATATAGTCCTGATGAAATCCACTATTAGACCTAGACCATTTTGGATGGCAGGCAGAGTACTCGAATTGGTGGTGGGGCATGACAGTAAAATTAGAACAGTAAAGATAAACAGAGCAATGGCCAAATAGCATATCATGCTATTTGTAATCTCTACCCATTGGAACTGTCAATAACACATGCCAAATTAAAACCTTTTAACACCAATCAACAACCCAACATAACTCAAAACAAAGCAAGTGTAAATTTACCAGATAATTCTGGGATTACATCAAACCGTCTTAAGAGAAAAGCTGCAAAAAAATATGCCCAATTTATAAAAGATAATCTTGAAGATTTATAAAATTTTGGGATTGCAGATCTACAATCTGCAATTCTCTTTGGGGAGTGTGATAAAACTGTAATTAAAATTCCCCAATTATTATAAATAATACTAAATAAAACATAAATTAAATAATGTTAAATATTGTATAATAAAATTACAATTATTGGGTAGATAAAAATTGTTATAAACAAATATTGACAAAGAAGAATAATAAAATGATGTCATGTTCAAAAAAAAAAAAAAAAAAAAATTGTTATAAACAAATATTGACAAAGAAGAATAATAAAATGATGTCATGTTCAAACGAACGAAAACGAACGAACCCCCCCCCCAAAAAAAACAAAAAAACAAAAAAAAACAAAAAAAAACGCAAGTTTGTTTGCAATGCTAGTACGTGTAAAGTTTCTTATGTTTTAGTCATGTTAAATTGCTGGCTTAAACTTGTGATTATATTTGCAAAATTTACAATATTAATACGGATAAACTCACAATTGATTAATTGACTTGCAAAAGCAGTTAAAACTCAAACAAATTGTTTGAAAGGGGAGATCAGCAAATTGTTATGTGTAGGTAGCCTGTGACTTTATGGTTAGAGGAGCTCCCCTAAGTATTATAATAGGTTATTTTATGCATAGCAGTATTGTCAAAGGTAAGGACTTTCTTTTCAAACAGTTATTTCCAATTATAACATCAATATTTATAATACATGTTGAGCTGGAGCCTAAATTTAAGCTATTCAGCAAATATATAATTTAATATATATATATAGTATATATATTATATTTTATGTATATATATAGTAATATAATATAATATATATAATATATATATATATAATATATATTATATATATATATAATATATATATAATAATATATGTATATATTTTATAATATAATATATATAATATATATATATATAATATGCTATACAATTATATACTTATATATCATATATATATATATATAGTATATATATATATATATATAATATAGATATATATATATATATATATATATAATACTAATATATATATATATATAATAATATATACATGGCGGCCGAAATTTTTTAACAAAAAATTTTTAGGTATCACTTCCGTTAATAATATAAAGTGCAGACGGTTAAATTAATTTTATGTATTCGTCGCTGCAGATAACAAATCTCTAAATCCTTGGGAAGTTTTTACAGGAGAAGAGAAACGTATTAATTTTACATTATATATATATATAATATATATTATATTATATAGTATAATATATATATATATATAATATATATATATATATATAATATATATATATTAAATATATATAATTATATTATATGTATAATATATATATATATATTAAGAACAAGAGAGATGTGTCTTTAATTCTCTCACTCAGCATTACTTACTATGAGATAACATTGGTAGTGTCTGTGTAAACTATCGATTCTTATTTTTAAGGTATAATATCAAGTTGGCTAGTGAATAGTTATATTTTTGCACTTGTATTTTGGCATTTTTGTTGTTGTTGTTTTCAACTTAAAAAATAAAAAAAAAATATATGGAAAAGAAGAACAGATCTTAGGGACTTTTTCCACAAAAAAAAAGTAAGCACTATATATAAAGATTCCTGTTATTCAAAGATGAGGGTCTCGGACTCGAAGAAATCAGTTTC
>JABUQX010009948.1:47500-52500 GCA_015478945.1 Trachelipus rathkii | reverse complement strand
GAGTAGAGAAGAAGAAGCTCCCCACATCTGGAACCCTCCAAAAGCACCACAAGAAATAAGTTTTCTTGCAAATCGCCTGAAATTTCCTTCGAAGGGGGGAAGGTACGGGCACAAAAACGAAAAAGTTTCCGATTTTCAACCTTATGGCAAAGTGGGAAGAAATTTACAAAATACCATAAATTTAAATTCGTATCTATTCTGGGAGTAAATAAGATTCAAATTAGCCTGTCGTGTAAGGTTCTCAACCGCTCCGAATAACGCACTGATAGTTAGCGAGGAAAACCATCCTCTCCCACAGGCAGGACTTTTACATCAACAAGGTATTTTAAAGTTCTGGGTTTAAATTATTAGTAATTAAGAATAATTAATAAATTTGAACTCTGCTGCATAACAATATTGTAAGTGATAAAAATCGAATAAATTTATTTTTTACGTATAATAGTTAGAATAAGTGTTGGTAAAGCAGAGTTGACATTAAAAACCCCGTCCAAATAAGCCCACTCAAAAAAAACACTTAAAAAGACAAAACAAAAACCAGCTGCAAGTGGTTTATTTTTAATTTTTAGCTATTTTTTCAACCAATTTGATATTTTTAAAAAATTACCTAAATTAAAGTTGTGTAACTAAATTTTATGCTTCTATTAACAATAAATTCCCATTGATATTTAATTTCCAAATTTTAAATATTTAAAATTAGAATATAAATGAGAGAGTAATAATTATTTCCTAAAATATTTGCATTAAAATCTAATTCAATGATCTTTATTTAGTGTTAGAAATAATAACTAGATTCCATTATTAAAAATACTAAAAAACTTTCATTTATTATAGTGTATAAAATGTTTCCACTTTGGGTATAAAATTACTAGAATATATTTAATCCATATTTTAAATATATAGCGTGCAATACAAATATAAACTATTATGAACATTTTTAACTAAGTCAGTGAAATGAAATGCACATTTTCCATTTACTTCACATTAATTAACTATCCTGAATGTCTAACCCTTAGATATTTATATACTTACAAAATATAATAATCTAGCAGAACAGCTACGATAACACACAGAAATCTAATTATACTAGATATAAATATTATAATCTATCATACTTTATTTATCATCTTATAAGATGACATTATATATATATTATTATATCTTATTAATATATAAGGATATTTATATCTCTAATTTTCTACAAGGCCTACTCATTTTTTTAAATTAAAGTGAACGTATAATAACCATTTATCCCGTATTTGTTTTTAAAATCTTTTCAATTTTTTCCGGTTTTACCGATAAAATCCAACCTGGTGTGCTCTGGAATCCTGAAGATACCGGGACAAACCGCCTAGTCTAGTATAAACTACTAATTAACATAGCTCCCTTAGCTTCAATTAATAATATAAAATTTAATTATATACATTTAATTACTTACATTAAATATCCGTATTCTTTAATATCAAAACATTCAACAATCACAATTACTAATTTTCCTTACAAGTATCCATCAATTAAAAATACATACATGCCAGCATGGATAATTGAAACAAGTCCTTTAACCAATTTATATGTAATTTGAAAATTTTACAACAAAAAATATATTATTTATACTGTTATTAATTAAAATATTTTTCCATAAAAATTAAATAATTGATCGTTTTATTTTTTCCTCAAAAATAGAAATCTAAAAAAATCACCAAAAAAGCCCCCTCCAAAAAAAAACCCCCCACTGGGCTGTTTTTTTTGTCCAACCCCGGGGTTTTCCAACCTTTTGGTAGAGGGAAGTAAAAACTTTCCATGCATATATTAAAAGTTAGAGAGAATCGAAGCGAAGAGAATCGATGTGCTCCATTTGATTTTTACTCTTTCCCCCCAATCGAGGGACAGGGTTGAAATGTGTAACAAACGAAATATTTGTAAAACGGCCTTTTAAAAGTGACAGTTAGATTAAAAAAAAGATGTTCTTTTTTCAATGGAAAGAAATCTATAACTTATAGATGGTAATGAAATTTCTATTGTGAAGACCTTGAGTCTAAAGAAATATTGCCTGCTTGTAAATTTCGTTTGCTAAAATTTGTGTATTTTATTTATTCATTTTAATAGAGTATGAATTCCTCTGACTAAAGATGTAAAGAAATTAAGATAATGTTCATATGATAAATATTTTGGTATATAATTGTGTGTCGATAGGAAATCTCTTCATTTAAAATATTTTTCGATGTTTTATAATGCAGCTAGTTCTAAAGTATTGTTTCATGGTGATGATAAAAATACAGGAGCACCATAGGAAGTTAACTTTTTTTTATTTAAATTAGCTTCCATTTAAATGATCAACGGAAATAATTATTTGAGTCAGTTGGGAACTTTTTTTTATTTTTTTTATAATTTAGCTAGAATCACACAATTCTACAACACAAAAGTTATTGCGAGATCGCTAAACCTTATGAAGAGGCTTTGTCGCAGCATAGTATAGCTAAAAGGAAATTTTGCTCATTGCAATGTTTTTTTTTTTTTTTTTTTTTGTGGAAAATCTGTGATTGACAAGATCAGAGATGAAAAGATTGTACGTAACCCAAGGGATTCTGCTTCATAATGTGATATTTTTCGAAGCGCGATTTAAATATGAAACTTTTGTTCAACGTCACATGAGATGAAATTGAATCCATATTTTATAGTTGTTATTTAGTTTGACAAGCGATGATGCTACGCATCGATTGATCCTGACGGATCATGCCTTGGCATATGCATGTCCATGGGCCATTTACAGGCATGTCAATTGCAATGGGCATTCCTGTTCAACGCATGGGCAGAGCAATGGCATGGCGCATGTCCAAGTGCCCTAGACATGACCCTTTGCTCACTTCGCATATCGTCTCGCTCGTTCGCAGTCGCTTTACATCATTTTTTTCGCGTTAACATCATCAACAAATGTAAACGAAATCGTCATAAATGGCATGTTTAAAATTAATAGTATATAGAAGATAGATGATTATCACTTTCTATATAAGGAATGTGTAGTAGAGAGAAGTTAATTGTTTTCGTAATGTTAATTGCTGTGAAGATTGCACTTTGTAGTGGAGAGTTTGAAGCTATTAATAATTAGCTTTATGTCTGTAACAGTGAGTGTTGAATGAGTAGTTTAAAAATCTTTGAAATCTGATGAAAGTATCATCAAATTAATCTTTTTTTTCAGGATATAAATTTGCTGAGAGGGTCCTGCCAAAATGGTCGACAGGGAAAATGGTCGACACTACATCGAAAAAAAATTTCCGTACAGCCAGCCACAGGGGTTAGGATAGCTTAGCTTCTAAGGTTAGTAAGTATAGGTTATTAGTAGTTGGTTCAGTTAGTTAGTTAGGGATCTGAGTAGTTAGGTTTGGTTAGGTTATTGTTAGTTTAGTATATTTAAGTAGGTTATTAGGGTTAGTTTACGTTATGTTCAGTTTGTAGTTACGTTAGTTTAAAGTAGCTTAGTCAATTAGTTAAGTATTTTTTGGATCGATGTAAAGAAACTCTAAATAACCAGATTTTTTTTAACATATGTCGATGATCTGATCTGTCAACCATTCGGTACTAGCTTCTTGTTGAGTTTTAGAAACAGGAAGAAATATTTGTATAAGGAAAATAATTGTCATATATAATAATACTATATATATATACTGATTATATATATAATATATTATATATAATACTAATAATTAATATAATAGATATATATATAATAGATATATAATATATATAATATATATATTGATATAATATATAATATATAAATACTATTTTATTAATATATTAACATATATATAACTAATATATATATATAATATATACAATTACATATATAATAATATATATATATATAATATTATATAATAATATAGATTAAATATAATATATATAATATAAATATATGATATATATATAATTAATAAATATACTATAAATTTATAGTATTATGATATATAGTATATATATAATTATAATAATATATTATATATACTATATATTATATAATATAGATATATATATATTAATATATTATATATATATATATAATAATTAATAATATATTTATATAATATATAGTATATAATATTATAATATATAATATATAAATTTTAATTAAATAATAATAGATTTTTAGTATAAAATATATATTATATATTTATATATATATAGAAATCATAAATAGAAGAAGATATGTTAAGGTAAGATATTATAAGAATTTATTCTTTTCTTAATAAATTGAGTCAACCTTTTCAATCAATGTAAAAGGATGCTGTCTCATCTATGTAATAAATTATAGAGTGATTCGAGGTTGTATTTGTGTCTTTCCCCCAAAAAAGCAAGGGTAGTATCTCAAATAAGATGGTGTAGTAAATGTTTAAAATATAGTGGTTAAAGAAGTATGTTAACTTTGTTATCGACATAAAAGTGGCTAAATAACCTAAAAGGTGTTCCTTGCATTGTTTTAGTTATTATGTGAAACTTAGTGGAGGGGTTCAATGGTGTCATATACATATTATATATAAATTAATAATATAATATATAATATATTATATATATATAAATATATATATAAATAATATAAATATATATAAATATATATATATATATATATTGTATATATAATTATATTATATATATACATATATACTAATTATTATATATAATATATATAATATATATTATAAATATAGTATTATATATACACTATACATATATATATATATATTATATATACTATATATTATAATAAATATAATACTTAATAATATATATATTATTATAAATATATATATAATATAATATATATATAAATATATATAGAATATATAATATATATTAATATAATAGCACAGATAGTATTATACATATTAAATATAAGAATGATGCAAAAAAACCTTTCCCCACAGGAATAAATAACAAACAAATTTAAGTTCCTTTGCCTCAGCAAAAGAAATTCCACCCCAGCAAATAAAAAAACCTTTAATAATAAA
>JABUQX010009948.1:37500-42500 GCA_015478945.1 Trachelipus rathkii | reverse complement strand
TTTTACTGCAAGAATTTACATATGTTACAAGCAATATTTCGTATGTTGGGTCGTTGATGTGGATCATGATTTCATTTTGATTCGCTTATTACTTTGTGAGATTGGCTTTATAGCTGTAGTTTTGGGTATATGTTGGCCAGTTTTATTTTGTTTCGAGTTTAATTAAAATTGTAGCCTTTAATTGTTGAGATCTATAGATTTTGTATTTGGTTTAATTCTGGTTTATCAATTGTCCATACTGTTCTCTCTTTGGTGAAGCGGTGTTCTATCGATGGCTATTTCTGGAAATTCTAAAATGAAATTTTCGATTAAACCATTGGATGTATTTTGAATGCTTTAGATCTTAAGATACCATATTATCTTTGACTTGAAAAATACTAATTTCTTTTCTTATGAATCAGCGTAGCTGGCCAAGTTATACTTAGTTATATGTAATGGATGAATATTAGTTGCGATCTGTTGACAATATGTAAATTATGATCCAAATGATATATCAGAATATTTTGCTATTCTGCCGGGACTGTAATTTTGCGGCTGAAAAATGAACAATTCTCGGTGGATGTTTGCTGAATTTGTCTAGAAGAATGATCGAGTGAGTTTCACTTCTATTGTGAAATGCTAGTTTGATTCACGTTATATGTGCGTTACTGCTTATCCATCTTGGTGAAGTGGTCGTGTACTAAAACTAGCTGGTGATGCGTATTGATCCCCGACCAGATTTACGGTAATACATATAGTAGGTAGATAAGTCTGGCATAATTCATGGGGGAAGTAGAATGAACGTTAAATATACATTTATCAAAATTATATATATATATCATATATCTATTATATATACTTTATTATATATATATATATATTATAATAAAAAATTATATTATATAATATATATATATATATATATAATTATATAGATATATAAATAACTATATATAGATATATATATATATATAGCCTATATAGATAATAATATATATATATATAATATATATATAAATATATATAAGATTATAATAATACTATACATATACTAATTATATAAAATTATATATATAATCTATATAATATGATATACAATATATACTATATAATACTATATACATAATATATATATATAAAGTATAATATAATATATATATATATTTTATAATATATATATAAATCTATTATATATATAATACTTAGTATATATATAAATATACTAAATATATATATACTTATATATATATATAATATATATATATTATAAGTATATATATATATATAATAATATATATATATATATAGTATAGATATATATATATATATAATATATATAACATATACATTCCATCACATAACCACATAACACATCATACCATATAAACATATACTGCTAACACTAGCCATCGTTAAAATATTTACCATTCACAATTAAATAACATTCATTATATATATTCTTCTTCTTCGTCTATAATATATACTAATATATATATATTATATAATTATAATATAATATATATAGAATATTATATATATATCTAATATTAATTATATCATATATATATATATTATCATGAGCTTCGCAGCCGCGAGGGGGCACCCCCCCCCTAGAAGTTACTCCCCCCCCATATAAGCTACCTGCCGAATTTTTTTACTCAACTAGTCCCGTTCCGCGCAGGCCGCTTAACTACGTCTCACGCATCAATACTATATACTATATAACTATATATAAATCAGTATATATATATTATATTATAATATAGTAATTATATATTACTTATATAGCTATATCACTTATATATATTATAACGAGCATCATTGCGCAAGTGCTCTACATCTCCTCTCTCCCATACACGGTCCCGCTCACCATTATATGCTCTTTAATTTGGAGATCAAACTGTTTCACTTCAGGCCTCACATAGTAGGCCCATAAACTTATATATAAATTCACAGAATTTTTGTGTTCCAGATTGATTTCATCAACCTCTCTTATTAAGTTTAATTCAAATATCATATGACTATTTATTCACATCCGTGCACTCGACTAATACAACTCACAACACCGCCCTCAGTGATAAAGTATTAAGTATAGTATCAATATTATCATCAGCACTCATTGGATATTAAGGACATCTCACACTTATACCGTAGCTTCTTACTTTAATATCATTAACAACTAAAATTTTGATGTATTATCTTTCTATAAAAGTAGGAATTGCCTTTGTAACACCATACCTATTACTCTTCCACAGAGTGCCTCGCATTTTTAAAAAAACTATTTTTCAATATCCAACCACAGAACCATTCAATGGTTTTCAATTATTTTTTCCCTATACTTTTAATTTTCTCTGCTTAAAATCTCTGGTATGTAAATTTAATAAGCCTCATGACCATTCTGTACAAAAGTGCTACCAGCTAGTTATCTAACCCATAATTATCAGTAATATATACTTTATACCGACCCCTTATATATAATATATATACTATATAATAATATATAATATATATATATACTATATATAATATATAATATAAATATATAATATATATATAATAAATAATAATATATATACTTATAATATATATATAATTAACTATATATATATAACATATAATATATATATATATAATATATCTATATATAGAATAAATTATAATATATATATATATATTTAATTTTATACATATATAATATATATATAATAATAATAAATATAGATATAATAAAATATATATATATATATATATAATATATAAAATAAATATATATATATAAATATATAATATTATATATAATATTATATATATAATAATAATAATATATATATATATATATATATATTAGTAATAATCATATATATAGATTAACTGATTGTTTGCATTAAATTTGAAAAGGAAGAACTCAATAAAATGAAATTGTACGTTACAACAGTAAAAGATACTAATTAGTCAACTAAGGACTACACAAAATCAATCCCTCCTACTTTCACATATAATTTCTGCATGATGAAAGAACCACACCCAGCCCAGCATCTCCGACGGGGTCAATATGGGTCACAGATTCGAACCTAGCGTCTTCGTAGATGACAGTCACGAAAATGCATGGTAGAACGTTTTAGATATCAATATCTATCTAGATTTCGACTGCAGAAAAGAAACATTTATGAAAGAGGATTCCACCTACGAACTCTATAATTTTGAATACTACCCACTTTAAAGAGGAAATCAATTAGAATGTTGGAACTATATTCACCTGGCTGACATAGCGCAGCACCTAAGGGAGCTCATTTTGGCAAGTTTTGTATTTTATTTCCACAAATTAATCGGTCAGAGGATCCTAGCTACATACATAAAACCTTGAACTTCAAAATTAAAGATAGTTCATGCGATTTAAGACAACAAACACAGGTGGCATAATACTTGCTGTGAAGCTGCAATTTTTTACTTATATTCTTCTTTTATGAATTCAATTCATTTTAGACAATCAAGTACTATAGTAAAAATTACATAGTTCATTTATTGTCCGTCAAACTACTCATTTCATTTAAACTCTTTCTAAGTACTTAGCTAAATTAATGTCCAAATATTAATTCAATTTTCTGCTCTACTAAATACTCAGTTCATTCACTGTATTTCCTAGTACTCAGTTGAAATCAGTTCAACAGAGCACAACTGAGCACTCGTTGAACTGACTCAATTGAGTACTAAGAAATATAGTGAAAGAACTCAGAATTCAGTTGAAGTTAGTTCATATTTTTGTCCTTCTAAATACACAATTTGTTTACTGTCCATCAAAGAACTCATTTTTACCCTCTTTCTAAGAACTCAATGAATTTAATGTACAAATATTTAGGTAATTTTTTGCCCTTCTAAGAACTCAGTTCATTAACTGTATTTCTAAGAACTCATTCCACATTTATTTTCCTCATAAGTCCTCGGTTAATTTACTGTTTTCCAAAGTACTAAGTTAATTTACTGTTTTCCCAAAGGTAATTTACAGTAATTGAAGTACTGTTTTAAAAGAAATTGATATATGCAAGTCGCCTTAGTAAGATATTTATCACAGGTTATTGTTTATGTTAGGGAATGATGGAAGTTGATAATGAATTCAATATTGCTGTGAAGTTGATTCAGCCTCTTCTTGATTCATCAATATAGAAAATCACAATCAAATTTTTAACCTTCAATGAAGGATATTTTCTTTCTCATGTTCTCTAAGCTCCAATTTACATGTATGCTAAAACTATGCTTATTCTATATATTTCATTTTATAAAATTTTTTACTATTTTATGAGGGACCTTAGAAATCTTAAGGGTAACATTTAATCAAAGCCTTTCCTTTTCCACTTTATAATCTCTAATGATGAAGCTGACTGCCAAAAAAACTATCAATTTGCTCAAGTATACTATAGACTATCTTTTTACCCGTTCATTTCTGCAACTTTTTACTTTTTTTCATTCGTTTTTGCCTCTTTGAGAGTTACACCTTCTTTGAATCTTTTGAACTATCTACCATTTTATTTCGAATCTTTCACCAATCCACAACCAAAGCTTTTAATGCACTTTATTAACACCTAATCTACTGACCCACCTACATTTTTCGACTATTTGCATCCTAAATTAGGAACAATTATCTCTTCTTTCTATGGAAAGATCATTTTTATGTCAATTTTAATAACCGCCAATATCCTTTCTATAGAGCTAAAGGTAATAATCGCCAATAACATTCCCATTTCCAATTGAGCTAAAGATAATAACCACCAATAATTTTCCTATCGAGCTAAAAGTAATTACCGACAATAGATTTCATATTTCTTATCGACCAAAAAGTAATAACCGATAATAGCTTTTCAATAGTTTTCTGTACAGTTATCTGACCCGAGAGTTAACTGCTATGCTCAATCTTTCATTTACTCCCCTTTAGAAGTCTGGAACACTTTTTCTTCACATACTTTTTCAACTTCCTTTTATCTGCATGCTTTCAAAATGTATTTTGGGCATTTCAACTTTTGATTTTG
>JABUQX010009948.1:7500-30000 GCA_015478945.1 Trachelipus rathkii | reverse complement strand
TATATATATATATATATATATATATATATATATATATATATATATATATATATATATATATATATATATATATATATAATAAAAAAATAATAATAATTGGAAAATACTGTGAGGAAAAACGTGGTTTTCCTGAATTTTGGAAGCTTATTTATTGAGGTGATTGGATTTATCCACAGAATATTGAATGAAAATAACCTTATAAAATCCTCTATGGAAATCCTCCTATACCACTGTGACCTTACCTCTTTAGAGAGAATATAAAACTTCCGAAATCCAACCCCCATCACCTTTGGGATTTTTTTTTATAGTGTGGGAAACTATGAGGAAGTAAGAGGTGGTTGGTTATTCATTGGTTTGCGAGGTCTTGATCTTGAGATCCCTGGTTAGACTTTGTAAGGGAACTTAATGGCAATCATTAACTCGTAAAGAGAAGAAAAAAATTCATTTAAAATTAGATAAAAAAGATTTTAATTCTGTAAAAGGAAATTATTTTCTTGTAAAAATATTTAAAACATTTAAACTAAATGCATAAATAGTAATATATTTAATTATGCGTTTGCTTTTGTGTGTGTGTTTGCGTGCGTGTCTGTAGATGTGTAAAAGGTTATACAAACGTTGATTGTGATTCTTGTTTTAATGTCTCCTTTGGTAGGTGTCGTGTACTACTTTATTAATATTCTACAGCAGCTTTATTTTTAAAAATAGAAAATAATCCAACTTATACATCGGAATTTCCTTTATTATCATCTGAAAATTTGTATTTTGGCAGTTAATACATTTTTGCAGACCATGTTTGTATTATCACCAATCTCTGGGAAAAAAATGAGCTATTTTGCCATTTGAAACCAATATCTGCGGATAAGCACTGATTTTGTACTAGCGAGAAAAAGAATTTGAATCGGTTATAATAACACACGCTCTTGTAAGAAGATAAAACCATTTATAAGAGAGAAAAGGGGAGGGAGGGAGGGGGAGAAAAGAGAGATTAAAAAGGTACGAAATGCAACGCCGCGCGAAATGACCTGACGTAATCTGTAAACCGCGCGGAAAGAAACCGAAAAAAGGAAAAAAAAAAAGAAGGAGGGAGGGAAAGAAGAAGAGGAGGAAGACGAAAAAAAAACGTCAAAAGAAGAGATCTTCAAGGGTAAATTTTATTAGAGAATTTGATAACAATCCAAGATAACAGTTGCTTGATGCACCCAAAACAGAGTGAGGTCGAAGGATTTGCAAATATATGCATGGAGTTCTGGAGGAACAATGTGTCGCCAAATTAGATACGGAATGGGAGAAATATTAAAAATTAACCCAGAGAAATAAACATCTATTAAGAAATGATGAACTCTTCCAGGAAATATTAAGTATTACAAGAAGTAAAAGGATTGTAATCAAGAAGACTAATAATTTGGAAGGTACCTGGAATGAAACGATTTCAAACAAATATGGCTAAAAAAAAAAAAAAAAAAAAAAAACAAAAAAAAAAAAAAAAAAAAACGTTAACATCATTAATCAAGCCCGCCCTAAAACAGAATGCTAAAAACATAATGATGGGAGTTTAGACCATTCCCGCACTGGTTCAATAAACTGGGTGCAAACAACCCCTTATTCCAAAAAATGAAAAAAAAAGAAAAGAAGAAACCAAAAAAGAATCCTAGCAAGGTAGTATAGACTTATAACATGCCTTCCCACATCAATAACATAGTTACTAACAGCGGAGGTGTAATGCATGAACCAAACAAAAATTATCTCACTTAGTGCACACCTAAAAAATTTACAATTTGAAATGTTAGTGACATAGTCGTAGTCAAGCATTATTTATATTGTTATATGTGTAATGACAAGGAAATCTAAATTTGTTTAATAGTATCATGTTTATTATCGGTTTCAGATAATAATTTGGGCTCCTATATGATTTAGAAAGGCAGCATTTGGATGGTATCTCTTTTTCACAACCGTTTTTGTATTGAAATAATATTACGAATTGAATTTGTATATACCAAAGCTTTAGCTCAATGAGCTATTTATATATGGTTAAATGTGGTAATATAGCACAAAAGCGTATCAAATCTAAATTTGTTTATTTAATTGGTTAGTATCTGTGTAGGAACAAGTTTATAGCAAAGTAAATAAATTTGGGGCCCAGGTAATTAAGAGGCAGGAGTTTGGAGGTATTCTCACGTTTAGATTGCACAACCGGTGAAAAATACATTTTTTGACATACCTATGGTTACAGAAAGAAAACATGACTTAAGTGCTGGAGTATAAAAGGAGATAAAGTTACTTGAGTTCCCCCAAAACAACGTACAGTGTTCTCTTTATTTACGTAAAATAATTGAAATCTAAATTTGTTTTTAACCCTTTCAGTCCTGAGAGATATGTGTTTTTTTTCATTTATTTTATAGGTTTTTTTTTTCTTAAGCTGTATTTATTATTTATTTTGAGGTGTAGGGATCATCGGTTAGTTATCTTTTTCTCTATTTCTTTTTTATAATTATAGTTAATATATAAAAAACAGGAACCATGAAGGAACAGTAAACCTCAGACTTTATGATCAAATGTACTTATAAAAACTAATAACTCTATTAGATTGACTTTTATTCAGAAAATTAATTTCGAAAAAAATAGCATTTATCACTACAAAATTTTAAAAAATAACGAAAAATATAATAAAAACTTTTAAAAAATCAAAATACTAAATAATATATAATATATATCAAAAACAAATGTAAATAAATAAAATAAAAGATATAATATAATTATATATAAAAATAATAAATATAAATATATATATATATATATATATATAAACTTTTTCAAGGTATATTAAATTTAACATTTGATTTTACTAACTAATACCAAGCAAGAATATAATATAACAATATAAGTATAAAAAAAAATAAAATAATTAAAAATATAATAATCTACTATAAATAAGGTAGTATAAATTTCAATTCTCCTTCGTAAATAAAAATATATATATAAATACTATAATAAAAATCTATGAAATAAAATAATAATAATAATGAATATATAATAACTTATATTATATAATATTAATATATTAAAATAATATATAAAAAAAAATAGTATATCATATGCATGACGTTATTTCTAAGAAGTATTACATTTATACAGGGTAGAGAATAGGCTATTAATATTATTATAATATGATTAGATATTTAACTATGTACCTATACAATATATATATTATTCGTTGGATAAACTACTTTAATAACAGGATATATATATATATAAATGTAAGGCATCTATCACTAAAGCATGCTTGTACATCAAGACGAAAATAGAAATTAGGGCAACTAAGTAGCCCTACGATTCTCTACGATAGCCCGACTCCCAAATGGCCGTCCTGGTCGTGGTGATACAATCTGCGCCTTCCTCACATCTGTGTCAAGGTTGTCCTCTCTTCATTGCAAGCTGGCAACAACTGTCCATTGCTTAAGAATCTGTTCGCTGAGAAATCTACTACCTGCCGAGAATGTATAGTTGTATAAACATGTTCTTGCCGACCGCTCTTTCAACTGTAGATCATAAACATGTTGGAAGTACCATCTCAAAATATTGTTTCCCTACCAGTCTCCAGAACAGACTCCACCTTTTATATCGACAGCAGCATTTAAAATCAATAACACATCGATTTCTCTACCTTACCTCTAACAGCCATCTAGCTTGCTCCGACTATCAGTGCTTGAGACATGCTTCAGTCAGGCGCAAGACGCGGCCGCGCACTATCTCTCCACAGCTATACTTCTGGATACTCTCAGTGGTTGCTCCACGCAGTCCACTTATTCGCTCCGGTTACATCGAGCGTCGCTCTCTCTAATGTTATTCGTTGTATTAGCCCTCCAACCCCTAAGTAACGGTTCATGATACCACCATATCACCTCGTTGCTTGTATGAGCTGATTATAGTTTCGCAATAAATATATACGAGGACTACAGTCGTAGAAGCCAGTATACAAGTGACGACTCTCTCGTGCTACATTCTAAACAGGTCTCCGCTTTTTCCTCTGTATTCGCGCCAACGTCAGCAGAGAGGTGGTCAGATGACACTCGTCGCCTATGCTCCGAGTCTCACTCTTCTCTGGTCGCTCGCTATCAATGATAATGCGTATATATATGGGATCTGTCGCAGAGATGTGTGGGCGTTCGAATAGATATACATATGTTATCCCCAGAAGGTAGAATACCACCTGGAAATAATCCTACTAGCATATAGTGCCCATCATTACTCTTCACTACGAAATCTATTCGGAAACTCGCTCGATCATAGAGCTCGGAACATGATATCGAATACACATTACCCATATCATTACTTTTTGGTAAAGCATAGCAATAGTCCTAGAACGCAGTATTGAGATATATGGTAACATACATTCATGACGTTATAGATGATAATGATCTGGGGAGGACTAATTATAAAAAGAAGGGTTAATACATCGCCTCATGCGATCGATATAGCAAAATATATAAATAGAACCTGATTACCAAGCAAACCATAAAAACACATCATGCCTCTTAATCGACTTTCCATGTACGCGACCACGAACTATTCTATTGTCAATGCTACTAGATATGAAGACATATTTGAGTTTTTGCATAGGCAAATATCTAAAGCCATTTCAACGATGAAAGTTAACGGGGTACCAGCAGATGAAATAAAATACCTCTGAGACACAACAACGCAATAGGCCGCAACTTTGCGGTCTCCAATGCACTCACAAAACACCGAGTAATTCTAACCTTACAAAAACACACTTCAGCGCATAGCCACTATTCTCTCTGTGGGTATATAATCCCGCGAGAGATATGGTATAGGGCTGCTCATAGCGCGCTCGGCCACTATTTATAGATAGGAACCCACCACTTATAGAAGCAATTTACTTCTATGTACTCAGCGCCATATAAGTAACAGCAATATCTATGAGACAAGGATTAAACACCAGGATTATTAGCTATATTGTGGGCTGTGGTCACATTTATAAGACATCATGTATTCTTAGCTAAACGTTGTTCTCGCGTGAACAACTGGTTCACTCCAGCAAAAACGAACGGCAAATGGTTCACTACCCTCTCAATTCGTATTCTCAGTCATATCAGAACACAGAACGGAATAGAATCTATATGAGAAAGGGTAAACCTCTAACAAGTATACACACACAACACTTTAACACTCTCCGGTTGATTCTTTACTAACAGATACTCCAATAATAGATATAGCCAGATAAGATCAGGATAATAGATTCTAGATGCAAGGTATGAGCTTACTATTCATTAGCATCACGGGCCAACACTTTAAAAACGAAAGTATAATCCTTAGAACAGGGTGACCGGTCCTTCATCTATACAAAAGAATTAAATCGATTAGAATCACAATTGCTATCGATCTCAGGTCGAGATTTTTAAAAGTAAATGGGATGATTTTCCCATCTTTCTTCATAATACCTTTCGAAACGGCACTTGGTGGTACAGTCTTCAGGATTGGGCTCTGCTTAAGAAACCACTTGTTCAAAAAGCATAGGTCGAAGGAGTCGGATTTTGCTGCTGTATTAGATTCGCTCGGATGCGTAAGCTGAAAATAGTCGCGGGCAATCCACTTCTATTGCGCTCGCTTACTGTGCTTCGCCCACATAGTTTATCCGGATATAGTAAAGACTATGGCTAGCGTATTGGGAATTAAAACAGAAAGACATGGTTACAAATTAGCAATAGGATTTGCAAGTTTCTAAGAGATTTCTACTACAGGACTATGATGCGTGAGAACTTATAATTTATACATCATATGATACTCCAATATCATTTAGGAATTAACAAAGCCAGTAACCTTAGCTAAACTTTAAGTTTTAGAAATGACCAGTATCCAAATTTCTATATGATTTTGGCATACCCACCAATTACATAATTTATGTACAATGTATCTAAAAATAAAGATAATAATATATGTAATTAGTTATAATTAAAAAACATAACTTTATAAGAACATGTCAACTAAGTATAGAGTAGATATGGTATATCCATACATACGATAGAATAACAGAATTGGTACCCTCTACGAATAGATGTAGAAGAAAAAGAAATAAAATATACAAGGACTACGCATAGTAATAGCCATACAGTTATAAATGATTAGTTTTGGGAGATTGGTAGGAGATATCGTAGCGATTATGGAGTATATGAGTTATGCAGTGGTATAGTGTTGTGAGATTTCCCTTTATTATTGGAAAGCATTTAAACCTCTCTACTAAACCTATCAACTATTTATGCCTGGCTTAAATGTAGAGAGAACTCGAGGATTAGTTGATGTAGCTAGATATAGAAGCAATCAAAGGAGAACCTAGGAAAATCAGGCCATAGTCTTGGGAGAGTTTGGAGTGAAAGACGTGCTTTTAGCCTGTTAGTAACCAACTGGGTTTATTGTGTTGAAGGTAATCAGGATTATGTAGCACCGAGAGAGTACACTCAAAGAAGGTGTATATATTTATTATTGTTTAAAAAATAAAGAATTAAGTAAATTAAAAAATAAAAAGAAAAACACATTTATGATAGAAGAAGTACAGCGTAAAAAATTCTATTCACGTGCTGGTAGGTTCCCCAAAACCTCGCTTAATAACGACAACGATCAGTTTCGACATGGTTGAATGAAAACCATTTAAGTGTTCTTAACTGTGATTAAAAGCATTTTAAATAGATGTAATTAAAGTAACTTTACAGAGTTATTCACCTGATATTCGAACCTCCACACGGATTATATAGTATATAGTGGGCAGATATATATATTGATATTAATATTTATTTATATATTAAGTGAACTATGTTAAGTGTTCTCTAATCTGTGTAATAAAAGTTTATTATAAGCCATATATAAATTTAGTTGAAATAACCTATATTATCCGATATACTCAGCAGCGGTATGTTATTGATGAATGAAATAACGCAATTTAAAGTTTCCTCAACGTTGTGATTAAAGTTTTTTAATCGGATAAAATAGTACTGTTATTTAATAAAAACCCACATTCGGAAGAAGTACAACACTTCTAAATTACTGTAAAACCATTTTAAGTGATTCATTGTAATTTAGAATAGGTTTAATCATAAATCATTATATTTTAAAAAACCCACAATTCTAACCCACACTGAGTGTGAGAAGATGCGTTCACATTTTTAAGATCTCATTTCGTGGTACCAATTGTGATATAAGGAAGCGCTTCTCTCTCACTGATAAAACATAAAGTGCTATGGAGACAGTGTCAACCGTTGAGGAGAGAGATGGCGAAGACATAAGTAAAGAATGACAGAGGAGACTTCGCAGAAAACAGGTGGAAGAAAAAAGTAGATATAGAATCTTATATTAAGGGGAATGTAGTGTTAAAAATGAACAGGTGTGATTAGTTAACGACAGTCGGATGAAGAGTAGATAGTTTTGTATAAAATATGGGAGAAGGATGTATTAGTAAGTATTACTGTAGGTGTATAGAATGAGAGTGAAATACGATTAGATACATTAGTAGTAGTATGATAGATAGTAGGGTGGAGCAGAGATAATTTAGGTTTTGATGTGCAATATTACACTTTCAATTTGCTTATAATTACTTTGAGAGTCTCGGTCGATAGTAAAAGTGGTCGAAAGTAGTAGTGCTTATTTGAATGAACTTGAAGCTTTTAAGTAGTTCTAAGATATTATATATGAAAGTTACCTTAAGATGTGATTAAAGATGAGGATGCTAGTATTTTAATATTGTATTAAGATGATAGTATTATAGTGATTTACTTATTATGTTTATGAAGAAAAAATGAATTTTTTTTATTCTAAAGAAGAAACTGTGATTTATTATGGAATTTAGGACTTACTTTCTTATAGTTAAGTTTCTCAGGCTAACTTCTTCAATATCGTTTTATACGTTTATTAATCAATAATGTTGCTTGTTTGTTATCGTGATTATTTTTCTATAATATGTCAAAAATAAGTGTTATATAATACTCTGTGTCTTTTTATACAAAACCCATGTATAAAAATGAATTATTATAAATGGCAATAATATAAATATTGCCATATTAATTAACTTAGAGAATGTAGGAATAAAACATTTTAACTCATGTCTATATAAGGAATCTCTATAAGTAGATTAGTTATAATGCAAGATTTATATGATAATATAGGTATATATTTTTTTTAATACAAATAAGTAGTGTTACCTCAAAAGTACTTTAGTTTTATACGTAGAGATACCATTGTCAACTGTGCGGAGGAGAATAAATTTATTTACTGACTCGCTCTACCGTTTTAGACGTTTGATTCTTCCTAAGGATAAAGCTATCCACAGCAACTTAAACCTCTCTGGATTCTTTATTCTTTTGTTGTTTATCATTGAACTGTCTTCTCACCTTAATATATTTAACATTTACATAATTAAAAATTGATATGTGAAATGAAAGAAATAAAATTAATTTAAATAGGGGTAAATTGTTATGTGTATGCCTTTAATAACTACAAATCTTTGACAGGTAAAATCGTTGTCGTTTTCCAATAAAATTTGTAGACCATTTTTCTCATTATTGATATTTTGACTATTTGTCAGAATGTGAAATTTTTAAAATAATAATAATAATAATAATAATAATAATAATAATAATGTGTATCCAATTTCAGAATCCATAACGTATATACGTTAAAAAAACATGAACACTACATACACGTAATTTATATAATCACATATTTCAGTTCTTCTTACCCACAAATGTTCCGGCGTATACTCATAGTCCAAGGGAGCGAATCCTGAATATGAGCGTTTAAACTTGAACAAATGAACTTTAAAATATAAATTTTATACTGTATGATAAAGTTTTTAGCTATTTTATAATAAGTTGCTAGACTTAGAGTAGTAAGTACCTCATTCATTACTGAAAAGGGTAATAATGTATTGCCTAGGCTTAAGTATCTGAATATATTTTAAAGATAATTAAAAAGTGTGAGTTGATTCACTTAGTTATAAGTGTAAATTATATTCTAGAGTCAGTAAGTGCTTTTAGATATATATATAGTATATATAGTAGTATATATATTTTTTGGTGAATGTGTAAAAAATTTATCAAATTATTTAGGTGATATT
Organism: Trachelipus rathkii; assembly: GCA_015478945.1. Classification (NCBI taxonomy): domain Eukaryota; kingdom Metazoa; phylum Arthropoda; class Malacostraca; order Isopoda; family Trachelipodidae; genus Trachelipus; species Trachelipus rathkii. The sequence continues at coordinate 20,879 of JABUQX010009948.1, read as the reverse complement.
AATATATATATATATATATATATATATATATATAGTAGATATAAGGTATCATATTGGTTACTGATTATTATTTGTATTATTATGATGTTATTGAATAGAGGAATCTATAAATTTGTTTAATATGTATTCATGTTATATAGGATATTCGGTTCTGAATAATATTATTGATGGTTACTCAGTAAGGTTATAAATTAAGGAAGGTGTTTGATAGGTTAAGTTCTCCTTTATTTTGCATACATAACTCCGGGGTATAAAAATATTAATTACAATTTAAATGATTAAGTGATAAAGTGATATTATATCATATAGGTACTTTTTATATATTTATTATTTAATTTATGTATTAATATTAAAAAATAATAAATCTTAATACTGTATTTTATTATATATATATATATATAATATAATATGTTAATTTCAATATATTATATTATAAGATCTGGATATTATTTATTAAGATGAGAATTTGGGTGATACTCTTTTATAGAGTTATTATATTATTAAGGCATAGGTGGGTTGATAGGTAAGCTTTCACTTTGGTACTAACTCAACCGGGTGATAAAAGTAATATAAAATTTTTTAACAATTGAGTGATATATATATTTATTATATATATATAGATATATATTATATAAGTGGTAATATAATGACTGGTGCTTTAATAAAGCTTATATGATTATATGATCTTAAGATTGTTACTATTTTGTGTTGTCCCCTCGCTCCTCCCTCCTTCCTTCGCTTTCCTACTCTTTGCCGTTCTACTCCTATCCTAGCCTCCTCCTCCCCCCCACTGGTGAATACATACATTTTCTCATTTCAAGAAGTGTTATGTATTTCCGTATGTGCTCTCAAACACCAGCTTTCTCATATAGTTATACTCGTATCTCTCTCAGTCAGAGTTGGTGGTGTGACTTCTTCGGTACAACAACACTTGTATTATAGAGTGAAAAAAAAGAATCTGTCAAATCAATTTAAAAAAAAAAAAAAAAAAAAAAAAATCTAAATCTGAATTGAATAAACACATTTTTCTTATTCACATTTAATACCCTAATTTTTTATTCAGGAATAAAAAACATGTTAACCTCTGCATGTATCATAAGAGAAAAATAGATTTATTTCTCTCATTTTGTAAATAAAGCTCTTCGTTGCAACTCAAGAATGTATAAGTTTCTGAACACTTCAAGAATAACCTTGAATTTCCCTGAAATTAAATTTTGTTGGTTTTTGAAAGTTGCGATAGTGGACTATAAATTTTGGCATTCCGCTAACTGCAATTCCGCAACTTTTTTCAAATTATCGCTATTCTGCAATTTTTTTGTTAGTCCGCTAATTGCGGAATATCCACTTCTGGAGGCGAATGTTTGAAATTTTGTCTGGAGCTTCTTCTGCTTGTGAGTTTTTGAGTTTTTTGATGATGTTGAGTACTTCAAGCTGAGTTATTTCTTGGTTATTCTTTCATTTTTTAAGTCTTTTTAATTGTTAATCTATTATTGGATGTTGTAGGTTTATGGCTAATTCTGGAGTAATGTGACATAACAATATTCCATTGGTTTTTTTGGGGGGTTAAGGATTTTATTGTTTTGTTTACAGATGGCTTCGTGGGTTGGTTAGTGTGAAGTATGTTTTTTTTTTTTTTTTGTTTGGTATATTTTTGTTGAATTGGTTTTATAGTGCAGTGTTTGGGGTATATTGTCAGTTTGTTGTTATTTTGTTTCGAGTTTATTAAAATTGTTATTATCTTGATGATTTTTATGATTTTTTTGTCCGTTTTTTTTTTTTTGGGGTTTTGTTTTTTTTGATTCAGTTTACAGAAGAGTTTTTTGGTTTCTTTTTTTTTTTTGTTTGTTTTTTTCATGCCTTTAGAATGGTTTTTATTGTAGTTGTTGATGGTTTTGAGTTATTTTGTCATGTGCAAGATGTGCAGACAAGGAATATTATGTGTGTTTAGAAAGGAGTTGCTGTATTCTTTGATACGTATGATGATCATTTAGTGTTTTAAGTATACTTGCTCGAGTTTCTTTATATCTTTGTAATATATAAATAGCTATAATGTGGTCCTCTCTCTCAAAGGAATGTGGGTTAATATTTATTCTATATATAGGCTAGTTAGTTTTGAGTAGTTGTATATATATCCTTCCATTAGAAGAAGACGTGACAGGAAACGAGAAAATCATATATAGATATCAAAAATTACAATTTTATGTATACCTAATAGTTAGGTGACTTAAAGCGTAGGCAACCTATTTAATGTTATATGTGAGGTAGGTACATAGCTAATAGTATGAGAAAATATCTATATAATTTTTTGTATTAATAGTATTTCATGTTATATTGAGATCGGTATTAAGAGTTAATAATTTTTGTGAGCGTCCTATAGTGTTAATTGAGGCAGGGGGTATTGATATAGGTTTAGCCTAGATAGGCTAAATACAACTCCGTGATTGGTATCGATAATAATGTTGACACTTGGGGACTGTGGTTAGTTAATATGGTAAGTTGACAGGGCAGGATTAAAAGGCATTCGAGAAATGGTTTGAGTTGTGACTTTTTGGACTTGAACTCAATAATATTGGTGTGTAGGGTTGTGATACCAGTTTTGATGTAATTAGGCGAAGCGGTAATGATATATCACGATATACAGAATTGTGTGTTTTCCGTAGTAGATGCTGAAAAGTTTAGTCGGATTCTATGTTGATTACTTCACTCTTTATAGAATAGTTTGTTGGCGAATACACTGAATGAGTGACATTGGCTTCAAATTCTTGAATTTACATAAAAGATCGACTTATCAAAATGAAATATGATTGTTTACTATGTTATAGCGTCTAATATTAGAGCTGCTAAATGTGTTAATTTTAATTATTTAAAAATTTAATGAAAGGAGAATTAAATACTCACTAATCATGAACATTTGACAACATTATCTCCAGTTGAATAAATAATTATACAATTTGTATTATATTAATATATTATAGTGTATATAAATAAGCGTAGTCAAGCGTATTTATATGTTATATGTGTGATTATTCCAAAGTATAAATCTTAAAATTGTTATTTATTAATATGATTATCATGTTTTTTTAAAGAATTTTGTGTTTCTCAATAAATAAGTTGGCTTCTATAATAGAGTGATATATATTAATATATAGGTATTAATATATAGGTGTAGTATATTTGATAGTATAGGTATATATCTTCCTTTTTTGCAATACAATACTCATAGTGTATAATAATAAGTATATTACAATTATATAATGAGTTGATAAATCTTTATCTGAGTACTTATAAGCTTATATATAAGTTTTTTATATATTTATATAAGTGTTGGGTGAATTAATTTTGAAATAATTCTAAACTTTATTTTAAATATATTTAAGCATGTTCCAATGAGCTCATCATCTTCAATAAAATTAGTATAGTGACTCTCTATATGATATTATTTAGGCAGGGTGTTTGAGGTATCTCCTTTTATAAGGGATAAAAAATATTTACAATTTATGCGAATGATATATAGATTTAATAAAGCTCAGTAGTCAAGCTTAATATATATGTAATATTGTGTTTATTAATAGTTATATAATTAATAGCAAAGAAAAATTCCCAAATTTTATTGTGATTTTTAATTATTGATAGTTCTAGTAGATATCGGTTTCAGATAAATAATTTGGGCTCCTAGAGGTATTAAATTATATTATAAGTGACAAGGTGTTTATGACTAGGTATATCTCTACTATTTGCTACATATAACTCATCTGAGTGAGTTATAAAAATTTTACAATTTGATTAAGTTTTATAAGTTATATTTAAATGAGCTTGTGTGATAAAGAGCTTAATATTTATTAATTAATATTGTTTTATAATTATATGTGAATAGCAAAGTATATTTATATTATGGTTATATTTATATTTAATATGTATGCATGTGTTGAATTCTCGGTGTATATATTTCAGATTATAAGTATGGGCTAATATATATATATATATATATCACTCGACTTGAATTTCAGTTTCATAGGGCTATTTAGTTCTGTTTGGGTTAGAGTGTTATTTTGTTTTAGATGTGTTGTAGAAGTTCATTTCTCTAGTTTGCCTCGCCTTGCAGAGTCTTTGGTTAAGCTCTCTCTCGATTATATTTAGTTAAGTTAGGTTAAGTTTAGGTTAGGTTAAGTTATTGCGAACTTGACTTGACTTGAACTTGATTAACACGTAACCACACCTATAATACAAGAACAATTTTATATATAAGAATATAAATAACGCTGATAATCTGAATTAAGTGAGTAATAGAAGGAAATCTTAAATTTGTTGTAATATGTATTCATGTTAGATCGATTCAGATACATAATTTGGCTCCGAGTAATTTAAGTAGGTTTCGCAAGAATTTTTCTTTTAGTATTCAGTTTGTCTAAATATTTATAATCAATTTTGAGCTGAATGTATTTCTAAAGCATGAAATTTATTTTAAATAATATAGAAGGGCATTCAAATTATATAATTACTATTATATATAATTTTAAATAATAATAATGGAAAATCTAATAAATTGGTAACTATGTTCATGTTAAGTAATCTAGGTATTTCGATAATAATTTGCGGTCACCTATATAGTAATATTATCATATATTCATATGAGTGAGTATATATTATATACCTACGCAGGATTAAAAATGCACTTACTACAACCATACTTGTTTTAATATGATGAGGAGGATAGCAGCATTAATATATTGTATATTATATTATATATAATTTTTATACTACTTACATCAGTTATGTTCCCAGGTAATACACAAACATACAAACATTTGTTATTAATAAATAGATCATAACACACTTTAGTCAAATGAAATATATTTTCTTGTAATGTTAATAAATTCCTTTCATTTTAAATAAACAAGTTAAAGAAGGAACTTAATACATAAATAAATAAACGGTATAGTAATTGATTCACGCATTTGAAAAATGGTTCGATACCTCGAGTGAACCCTAGGAAGAAACTTCCTATAAAAAGTTCCCCCCTGCTCGAATAGGACAAGACATTTGCACAAAAATAATACCTAGCCAATATCAGTACTATTATAGGTCATTTAAACAAAGGTCACCTGACCCCTGTGAGGAAAAACATTTTTGCTCAAATCTCTTACATTATTATTATTATTATTATTATTATTATTATTATTATTATTATTATTATTATTATTATTATTATTATTATTATTATTATTATTATTATTATTATTATTATTATTATTATTATTATTATTATTATTATTCAGGTTAATGAATCTATTGAAAAATCCAGTCAGACATATAATGAACTTCAAGAGACACTCTTCGATGCATACTTGGAAGAAAGGATTGATCCGATAATAGGTTTGTAATCGGTGTTTGGTTTAATCATTTCGTATAGATGTTGAACCAATGAAACTGTCAACTGTAAAGCACTTTTTCATGTTTTTAACATTAAAAAGAGTTGTGAGAATTTATAGAATAATTGATTTTTTTTTTTTTTTTCACTTAAATTATTGTTCGTCTGTCTGCTGTTAGCTTCATTTTTTTAAATACATCTTCAGTTTTATTCGGATAGACTCATTTTCTTTGATAGAAAATAATATTAATATCCCTTAATATTCACCGCATCATTCTGCCGTGAGTGACATTAACACACTTTTCCACACCCACACCTTGGATTTATTCATTGGATATATTTAAGTTTTGTTTTGAAATATCCATAACTACCAGAAGGAATCTTTATTCTTAACTCTTCCGTTTTTATTCATTAGAGTTTTATTTCTCCATTTTTCTTTTTTCTCTTCTCTTTTATGTTTTTTCTTAATTTTCCTGCCCCTCTCCCCCTTTCACTTACTCTTCCTAAGCTTTTAGAACTTCGTTTATCCCTATCAGCTTGCCAATTTACCAATATCCCCCCTACAGAGAGTTCCTTCTTCATAAAGTTTCCAATTGTTTTTTGTATAGACATTTTCTCCTCGGTCAATAGTGTCCCATCAGTATGAACAGATTTATTTTTTCTTCGCCCTCCCAAAATCAAACCTCGAATCTCCGCCCACTCCCGTGTTGAACCGCTCATTCTTTTTTCATATTCAATTTGAAAATTTTCTAACTTATACGAGCGTTTAAAACATGCCGCTTGAATAGGTCAGTGAGTGCATTGAAAGCGCTTATGTAGATGGAACAATGTACTACTTAACCTATTACACTGTTTCCTCCACAATAAAACTACAATCTGAAAAAAAGTTAAAAATTATTCTTCCGCTTGCTAGATCAGAAAATGGTAATTTCTCTAACCTTACAGAATTTAGATCAATTATCCTACCATACATACATACATACAATAAACTTTAACAAAAGAATAATGAAATAGCTTATTTTTATTATAATTTCGAATAAATAATGAATTGTTAGCAATTGAGATTTGCTCATAAACACTTAACAAAATTTAATGTGACAAAAGATAAATATTTCATTCAGCACGTAGGAATATGATCCTGCCCGACATAAGATAAGATGTGTTATGTGATACTTAAGTTATTGTGATATATGTGAAGATACACATTTCATTCTTAACCTTTCGCACTATCTTCCAAAAGAGCTTCCTATTACCTTGCAAGTCCTCATTCATCCTCCTTCCAAACGGTTCATTTACCTCGTTTTCCCTCCAACGTATGTATCTTTTAGTCTTCCTTTTTTTTCTTCCTTATATATTTTCATACACCTTTCTTAAGAAACCTTATCATTGGCTTTCAGCACATTCGACCACGCCTCTTTCTAACTTCTCACTTTTCATTCTCTCGACTTCGTTCCTGATCTCTTTTTCTCTCCATTCATTGCCCCCACTAACTTGATCTTACATAAACCATGATAATTTATTCCCATCCCCAACCCCCTTAATGATTTAATGTCCATCACATACATCAACATATCTTTCTTTATCAACACAAAATGTATCATACTTTTCACTTTGATATCATCTCTACTTACACCAACTCTCGTATAATTATGAACACTCTTGTACTTGAATGTATTACTTACACACCTTCCTACCATTCCTACCAATCACCTTCCTACCATTCTCATTTTCTCCCTCAACCCCAAAGTCACCTGTTATACCATCCTTTTTTCATATGTATCCAACCATTCAAGTCACCCAACACAATCAGTCTGCAGCCCCTACCCACCCCATCCAAAACATCATTCAGATTATCCCAGAAAATCGCACTTTCCCAACATCACCCTCAGATTGACCATATGTTACAACCAACCACACATACCTTGTCCTTCTCAAACTTAAATTTAACCATTTGTATTTTAGTACCATAAGTCACTATCAGAATCGCAACTCCTTATCACTTCCTCTCATTCCTCTGCACTGCAGCATACACACATTCCACCTCACACCACTAGTGTTCACCACTACCTTTCATCTTTGTTTCAGTTACAGCAAGCAAATCAAATTTGCCCTTTCTAAATATAGCCATCATCTTTCTCCTCACCATTTATAACTCTAACATTCCATGTACCCAAACGATTCATACAATTTCGCCGAAAGGCATAAGGTCGTTTACAGCTGCCACGACCAGTTCCTAGGCATGCATTTGCATTCCTAGCAAAGATATGTGGTAGTGGGTTCACTACCCTACCAACTTTTTATTTATATATATATATATATATATATATATATATATATATATATATATATATATATATATATATATATATATATATATATATATATATATATATATATATATATATATATATATATATATATATTATAAAATGTCTTTTTAGCATTTTCAGCACAAGTTAAGTCATTAGTGATTAATTATTATTTATATTAGTTTGCATATGTACCTCATAATAGGTATGATTGAGAGATCGATGTATCTAGGACATTACGACTGGGGTAAAGTTCGTCACACACCAACTGATGTTCGTAGTTATGTTAAAGAAATACTTCTAAATGTTTCCCAAGTACATGCAGAGGTAATTAAAAATATGTTCACTTTCTTGTTGTAAACTTGTTGATAAATACTCTTTAGTAGTAATAGTTGAAGTAGTAGTAATAGTAGCTTGAGTGGATTCAATATTTTTTATTTTTTTATTTTTTTAAATATAAATATACCACCCTCAACTTAATTTAACAAGGTAATGAGGATTTTTTTAAGGAGTTTTCATTTTTGGCAGGATTTTCTAGCAACGCGAAAATGGTGAATGTTTTACAAAATAAAACTACAATCTAAAAAAAAAAAAAAAATGTTTGAAATTATTCTTCCGCTTGCTAGAATTTTTTTTATTATTATTATTAAAAAGTTCGCATCGCACTGGCATAGCCCTATTCTAGGAGGGGAACTTCTCTAGGTAATTGCTACCTAGGATCCGGATGGGAGGTCGAACCCGGGCCCTTGCATTTGCGACTCTGTCGCTCCACTGATTAAACCTGTTTCAGAAAATAGTAATTTATCTAATTTTACAGAATTTAGATCAAAATTATCCTGTCAGACGTACAATGAACTTAATAAAAGAATATAAAATAATAATTAAAATATATTTCTTTTATAAATATTTGTTCTTAAACAAAATTTAATGCGACAAACGATAAATATCTCATTCAGCACGAAGGAATATGATCCTGTCCGACATAAGATGCATTGTGACACTCGAGTTATTGTGATATCTTTGCAGTGTTATATATAATTTAAAAAAAAATAAAAGAAATGTATTTACTTTATAAAAATGTATTCATTAGCTGGAAAAATTTACCTAAAAAGACCTTATATTAAAGCTTAGTTGCTAACATTGTTAAGTTAAGTACAATGCAATGACGATATTAATACTATTTTTTGAGTTCCCTATTTGTTTTCACTTGAAAACTCATCTAAATGAGTATTCTAAAATTGGACAGATGATCTTGACAAATCGAAAACGCCTTTAATTTTAAAATCAACTAGAAATAAAGTTAGAATTAAATAAACCAAAAGTTAAATTAAACATTGGTACAAATATAGCTCAGAGCTTCGAAGTTAAGAACTAAAAATTCTTAACATTTGCTTCTCAGAGAACTTTTATTTTACAGAACTATTTTACTTTAGGTTGTGGCAGTTTGGCCAGGCCTTATTCCTTCACTTATAGAACGAATAGTTGAAGTTATTGGGGAAGAAATGGCCCGACTCATAACGTGTGTGACGTCATTTTCACAAAACGGTGCTTTGCAAGCTCATATCGACTTGGCGGCTTTGAATCTTGCCTTAAGCAATTATATTTCTTCTACGGCACAGTGAGTATTGTTCTTCTGTTGTAAGACGTTTTCAATTGATTATATTTTTACGATCAGTTATATTTATACGAGATCTATTATTTTTTTTTTTTTTAGGACTTCATTCCAGGAAGCTGTCGAAGCTCTACCTAAATTAACAAGTGAAGCTAAAAGGTAATTCATTTATAAATTAAACAATTTTGAATCAAAATAATTTAATTCTTGATAATAAGATATTCATTTAAAAATTAAAGCTACTTTAGCTATGAAAGAAATTTTAAATACTTGCTACTAAGATAAATTTGTGTATAGCCTTGATTGGGGATGTGAACGAAGTATAGAGTTATGGAATGGAAAATTTGGAGATTGAAATTCAAAATTTTGTTTCCTGTTTCACAGCCCGGCTAATAGATGCTAAAAAAAAACCAGGGTTGCTGAGCTTGAGGCTCAGGGTTTTGTGTTGAGCGGGAGTCGGTGCCAAATAATTTTGTTGGGTGGAGGAGAAGCCAGACCCCGGTCAAAAAGTTTTTATTTTTATTTTTTTACCGACACCGCAGTCCTTTTTAAAACCAGGTTTTCAATAGAATAAAGATAAAAACAATAGAGTAATATAGAAAGGTCTTATAACGCACCGGTAAAAAAAAAATTCAAATATGTTCTTTATATGACTTTTAAATAAGTTTTATTCTTTATTAAAAGAAACTGATGCTACCACTAGCACCTATCAGTGATGAAAAGGTTATTAATTCGACCATTTGAAATGGGTTTCCCTCATAGTGGCTGATCATTATTATTTTGTTTAATCTTCTACGGGAGTAGAGGTGTCCTGGGAAATATGTCTTTGTAGCATAGACTAAAAATATTCATTTTTAAAAGTATATTTTTAAAAAGTTTTTTCTTATATTGAAGGTCAAAAGAAAATGTATTACGTTCATTCCACAATAAAATGAAGTTCCTCCTCGCCTGTTTTCTCGACATCAATCCAGTTCCCAATGGAGAACAAATGATAGCTTCCATCTGACGGAGTCGAAGTGGACACTCGTCACAGGGTTTCTTATGCCATAAAGCCACTTAAAACTCGAGAGAGGTTTCGGACTTCAGAGTTTGAGGGTGAAGTTTGTGGAGGAAGATTTTTTTTTTTATAAAGTCACCAAAGATATTGAAGGTTTTATATTGATATTTAAAAATATTTAAAAAATATATATATATATATATATATATATATATATATATATATATATATATATATATATATATATATATATATATTATATATTATATATATATAAACTCATATATATATATATATATATATATATATATGTAGTAACAATGATATTTAAAAATAGTATATATATATATATATATATATATATATATATATTGAACTATAAAAATTATATTACTAGCTCTGCTTTCATTTTTTCCTAAGTGAACACAAAAATTTAATAATAGTGTAATTAGGTGATGTATTTTCCATTATTATATATATATTGTGGCGTCTGGGGCAGGAGGCTGCTAGCCTCACTGATGACTCCTATGCAGCCTCCGGGAAGAAACGCCACTTCATCGTGACAACGCTCACTCTCATCAACATCTAATAATATTCTATTATTGAAGGTGGTTACTCAAGACCCTCACCTAACCCCTTCAAATTGGTGACCACCTGGAGTGACCAGTGCCACTGTTGTGGCACACGAACACCAACAAGCAACCATGCCAAATTTGATTCCGAACACCCATCAAATCACTGAACATCCATCATATTAAGTTTCTTCTGCTGGGCGCTACTCTGTTCGGCCATCCTGTGCCGCCTGTACCGTTCAAGCTTCTGCAGGTGCGGACCAACTGCCAGTAAGAGTACAGAGTGGTCGAAGCCTTCTCAGTGACCTTAATGTGCGCACACCTAGCTCTCACCTGACGCTGACCCGACATCATTTCACGGGACCGGAAGCAGGTATTTCCAGCTCGCGGCTGTCACTGGGGAGTCCTGTGGCGTCTGGGGCAGGAGGCTGCTAGCCTCACTGATGACTCCTATGCAGCCTCCGGGAAGAAACGCCACTTCATCGTGACAACGCTCACTCATCAACATCTAATAATATTCTATCTACAATTGAAGGTGGTTTTGAGACTTCACCTTACCCTTCGAAATATATATATATATAACCAACAACAACCTTATATATATATATATATATATATATATATATATATATAGCACTTATATATATATATATATAATAACTATATATATATATAACTTAACCTATATATAAATCGATATCATATCTTTAAGCAATGAAGTGGTACAACTAATTAGCGAGTTTAATTTTTAAATTTTGTAGACCAATAATTCTATGTAGTTAGAACTACACTAGAAACTGAAAATAAAGAGTAGAGACGTAACAGAAAAAAAAATGTTAAAAGTGAATGCTATGTTAAGCCGAAATTCGATAGGGTATTATTTTTTTTTTAAAGGTAGACCTCTTCGAGCAAAATAACGGAACGTCCGTTCGCCTCGAAAGTTCGCAGCGTTTATTTTTTATTTATTTTTTTTTTGGGGGGGGGTAATGATTTAGCTCTTAGGTGTTGACAAGATCATGCGGGAATGTGTAAAGAATCGAGGATATACTGGTAAGTCAAATTTTTAAATGCACAGTGCAGTACAAAGAGAAAAACAAAATATTCCAATCATTTTCGAAGCCTCTTCCAAATTTTTTTTTTTTTTTTTTTTTTTTTTTACAGGACCACCATTGTCCACAGAGAAGCGGCCACACTGGGTTGAATGATCAACACCATGGGTGAGTCCATGCTGATACGTTTTAAATGTCAAAATAAAAATTGGATGGCGAAATGAATATTCAGTTTAAAATAAACACCTAACTAAAAAATGTCCTTATTTTATAAAGAGCCTTAATATTACATGACAAAATCATGTTATAAAGAACATTCAGTTGTTGAAAAAGAGAAAATAGTTTGTTAAAGTGGGAGGATTCAGATAAGATAGTAGATAACCTTTTATAATGTTATGGACCGTGACCGTCCCGTGACATGTAGTAGCTGAGTGATATTGGTGTGGCCAATACGGAGACGTGCAAGAGCTTTCGTTGGTGAGTGGAAGACCACTCGCCCATATTTGGCTTTATATTTATAATTGGATGGCCTAGTGGTTAGAGTGTCCGGTTACTGTTAACTCTGCGACGCGGAGTCCAGTGTTCGAATCCCGCTGATAGAGTAAAATTTCCTTAGACTCATTTAAGTCTTTGGGGCGTGTTAGGTGTGAGAAGAATTGATAAAATGAGGAATGAACGTATTAGAGTTATGTGGTGTGAAGAAAGGGGTAAATGAGAATAAATGAAAGTATGTTGAGATGGTTTGGTAATGTGGAAAGGATTGAAGATAGTCGGTTGGTTAAGCGGATGTATAGTGGCGTGTGTGTTGGGAACCGACCGGCTGGGAGACCGAAGAAAAAGTGGATTGAGTCGGTAAACGAATGTTTGAAGGAGAGAAATATGAGTTTGGCATAGGCGAGAATAAAGGTGCATAATAGGAGTGAATGGCGGGGTTTTGTGAGGGGGTATGGTTGTGGCCCACCTGGGCCAAGGGATGAACCCTTACATTGACGATTTACCATAGTGAGGGTCCGTCGCGGTCCCGTGAAGCTCTAGGGTGGATTTTCTGTCTGCGACGAGTTCTCACTAATTAATGGTACAGAGGGGCGGTAAGGCTGGGCTTTCTTTTCGACTTCTGTCATATTCTCCTACTGCTTTTCTTTTCCGATGCATGTAACGCACCTTACTCCCAGTCTTGGGAAAAAGAGGTAGATGAAGAAAGAAAAAGATTTATGAGTTTGGCCCCCAAAGGTTTATAATGTATAAATTTCAAGAAAGGAGGTTTTAAAATAATCCTTAATAATTTTCTTTTTATTAAAAAAAAAAAAAAAAAAAAAAAAAAAAAAAAGGGTTCCTACTCGTAGGAAACAAATTTACATAAACTTACAATCAAGTGTCATATATATATATATATATATATATATATATATATATATATATATATATATATATATATATATATATATATATATATATATATATATAATATATAT
>JABUQX010009948.1:0-2500 GCA_015478945.1 Trachelipus rathkii | reverse complement strand
ATATATATTGTACACTTAGCCTTGTTTATTGTAAATTTTATATTGAATAGATTTAATTTATCAATCTTTATGTTATTTATTACATTTTATTATTATTTATATTATATTTTATTATTTATATATTATTTATATATATATTATTTATAATATATATATTTATATTTTATTTATTATATATTTTATATTAATTTATTATTATTATATTTATTTATTAAATACAATGACTATTTTTCGATACGTATTTTTTATAATACATATTTTTCTTGTATTTTATTCTCTGTTGTGTTTTGAATAGAAGCAAATTAATCTAACATTGATAGCAATTTGAAAATATATAACATTGTCGGCATTATTATTTGGTATTATATTAACACTTTCATTATTTTCTTAAATATACCAAAATGATATTGGATATTTACTTTTTCTTTCGTTTTTATTCTTGAGGTTTTGATAATGTATTCGAATCGCTTCAGTCTCAAGTCGCGTTCTGAATTACGGTTTTCCTTCACCTTTATGATTGATTGAGGATATTCGGTAACTGTATGTATTTTATTTTTTGATACTCGTTTATTAAGAACTAGGGAGTTATTATTCTCTTCTGGTGTTGCTATCGTTTTTGGTGTAGTGACCCAAATGCTTTGAGAAGGGTTATTATTTGTCTAAATGCCAAATAAGGCTTTTGTACATTGATTCAAATTTTATTTATAAAATTCGGTTTATAAAAATTCTTTAGATACTTTCAAATTTGGATATTTACTTTCTGGATCGTTACAAATCACTTTTATGTTATCTAGTTATGCGTATCTTACTGGCGTGGATTCGATGAGCTGTGTCTCTAACGCTGATCTTTGAAAAAGTCATCTAAAGATAAAGAGGGGAGTATGGATTTGTCATGATGATGATTGCTTGTTTTCCGTCCATTTTAGGGTTCATTTATTTACTTGATTCATTGGGGCATCATTTGAGTGCATAATTTCTCATGTTCCCTTGTCTTCTATGGGTGGACAGCAATACTGTCAGAGTTCACATTTTCTGTTTTGCACACTTCCAAAATGTTTGAAAAATGTTGTGCGCTTGAGTAGTTTATAGCTTTTGTATAATATTCCTTTTTCCAACACAACACGTGCATCATTTTTTACTCAATTATGTCATTAATTAAGAGAAGTTGGCTATCACTAATTTATTGGAGCTGCAACGTAGTATAGCCTAATATGGAAGAATGAGTAGAGATATTAAATTGTATGAGAGTCATTAGAACAATAACTTATATACAAAATTTACGCTTTTGGCAATAATAGATTATTTCAAAGTAAGTATCTGTATTTATCTGAAGAAGATTCAATATCTTGATGCATCTCAAGCTCTTCTAACTCTTTAGCTTCATCAAAATTGCTTTAAAAATTTTACTCCATAGATCGTACAATCATCGTACACTTTCCACCTCAACTTGTTGGTCGCTCTTTAACATATTATTCGTGGTAGTGACTTTTGTAAATTTGGAAAAATCTTTCCTAATATCAATAATAATAGTAGTCACTTTATGACATTCACTAAAATAGTACCGTTTAGTTTGCAATTTACTCAGTGGCACTATTAAGTTTTTTCTTAATGGTGTCTATAAGGGTTATCTTACTACATTTTGAAGGTGATACCATTCATAAATACATAAATATTATACAGCCATTACCGCGAAATGGTATTTTTTTGGTGTCGCACAGCGGGTTATGTATGTAACACATGCGTTTATTATTAAAATACTTTTCTTGCTGTGCTAACGCAAAATTATTGAAATCTTTATCGCATCTTTAGTTCACTTATTTGATATTTTATGAGGGCACTTTTTCGATAGTAAAGTGCCTTCGTTTCTATGATTGAAATTTTCCTGCTGGCTTTCTATGGGTGATTTTTCTTAAGTTATTGTCAACTGATAACTCTTACTAAGAAATCTTCCAGTAACGGTTCTATATTTGTTCGGCATTATCAAATATTATATATTTTTTTCTTTTTATTATTCTTTTTAAGAGAGTGCATTGTAATATTTTTTTTGTATGTTGTGTTCGGAAGTGATATAGCGTGAGATATATATATATATTTTTTAATAGTTTATTTATATTATATTTGATCATATATAATTATTTATTATTATTGTGCTTATATATATAATAAATTAATATATTTATATTATATAAGTATTTATATATTTTATATATATATATATATTATATATATATTATTTATTAATATTATTATTAATATTATATTTTATTTATATTATCCATTGGTATATTTTTATATATATTATTATGATTATTAGCTTTATTCATATTATTAATAATTTGCATTGTATTTTAATTTTTTTATATTATATTTAAAATAATATTAAAATTAATGAAAGTATTACCAAGATAATATTTTGATAGTTAAAATAATTTCGGAGGGGGTTTTGAACCCCATTTAAAAATTCCACGCTGTCTTCGGCCTTTCATAGTATATTATTTAA
>JABUQX010009947.1:15000-32500 GCA_015478945.1 Trachelipus rathkii | reverse complement strand
AAGGTGTGTAAAAGGAGGGGTTTGAAAGTAAATGTTGATAAGAATAAGGGTATGGCAGTGAGTGAGGGGAGTTCGCAGTGTGAAGTTGTTAGATGGTGAGCAACTGGAACAAGTGTCTGAGTTTAAATATTTTGAAAATATGTTGGATGAATTGGAAACGGATGATGCAGAGTGTAGCAGGAAAGTTGTGAATGGTAGGAAGGTGACTGGTGCAATTATATCCTTGTTGGATGTCTTGAGTGTTCTAAGGTTTTGCATGAGGGTATGTTGTTACCTGTGTTAATGTATAGTAGTGAAACATAGTCTTGATAAAAGAGTATAGATCTTTGGTTACATTGTGTTTAAGTAGTCAATCTGTAGGGTGTGTTAGGTGTGAGAAAGAATTGATAAAATGAGGAATGAATTTATTAGAGAGTTGTGTGGTTGAAGAAAGGAGAAATGAGAGAATAAACGAAATACATTGAGATGGTTTGGTCATGGATGAGATGATAGCTCGGTTGCGTTAAATGGATGTATAGTGGCTGAGTTGATGGGAATCAACTGGCTCGGAGAAAGAAAGGAAAAAAGTGGATTGAGCCGTAAAGGAATGCTGTGAAGGAGCAAGGAATGTTGAGTTTGGGCAAGGCGAGATTAAAGCGTGCATAATTAGAGCGAATATTGGGGTTTTGTGAAGTGGGTAAGGTTGGGGGCCTCAACCAGGAAAGAACCCTACATTGACGAAGGATGCCACAGTGATGCGTCCATCGCAGTCTTGTGAAGCCACTAGGGTGGATTTTCTGACAGCGATGAGTTCTCAATTGCATCATGTTCTTCAACTACTTTAGTTCTAGTGTATGCTACACTAGGAAAATAGGAAAAAATATACATATTTGTATATTATATGATATATATATTATATATATATATAATATATATATATCATATATATATATATATATATATATATATATATAATATATATATATATATATATATATATATATATATATATATATAATTATAATATATATATTATACTATATATATATATTTATATATATAATATATATATATATATATAATATAATATACGGTATATATGTATATACCGTAAAATGGGGGGAAGTATTATGGGGTATAATGAGTAATTTTATATATGTTTTTTTAATAATTGAAGTGATTAGGAACTTTAATTGAGGTTTTTTTGTTAGAAAAAATATTATATTCAATATTTGTATTTAATTTAAATTAAATAAATGACAAGTATAACTCAAAAAAATTTCCCCCTTTTTCAGAAAGTATAAAAATATTCTAAGACCAATAACTAGTCCAGTTTTGAGCTTATGCCAAATTTGGACTAATACCATATACAAAAGTGTAAACGTAAGAGTTTTGATGAAAATAATTGCACATATTCCTTTTAGTTCATAAAATATTATTGTGAATGGTTTTGGGGTAAAATGGGTACTCTGGGGTAAAATGAGTAATTGTATAATAATTACTAGTTTTACCCCATTTCAATTTTTTTACAAGCATTTTCCAAAAATTTACTAAAAATATTTTTTTTACATTTTTCTATATTTTCGTTATGCCATAACATTTATGAATGTTTAAATTTGAAAAAAAAAAGAAAAAATTAAATATGAGTCTAACTTGATTTTCGAATAAAAAAAATTAAAAACAAAAAATTCTTAATTTTCTAAAAAAAAATTGATTTTTAACAGTGGTAACAGAATATACGCTACACATGTTATTTTCGACCCAAATTAATTTTATAGCATTTTTAACAGTTATATTACCTTTCAGTATTAATATCAATACTAATGTACAATCCTAAGTCACAATTTTCAAGTACCCATTTTACCAAAAAAAAATTTTTTGACACTTTCATTTTCAAAAATTCAATAAAAATATTTTTTTTACATTTTTCTATATTTTCGTTATGCCATAACATTTATGAATGTTTAAATTTGTAAAAATACCATTTAAATATGGGTCTAACTTGATTTTCGAATTAAAAAAAAAAAAATTCATAATTTTCGAAAAAAAATTGATTTTTAACAATGGTAACAAAATATATGTTACACATGTTATTTTCGACCCAAATTAATTTTATAACATCTTTAACAGTTATATTACCTTTCAGTATTAATATCAATACTACTGTACAATCCTAAGTCACATCGGTAATTTTGAAGTACCCCATTGTCAACCCCACGCCAATGTACCCATTTACCCCCCAAAAAAAAAATGACACTTCCATTTTTCAAAAATTTATAAAAATTTTTTTTTTACATTTTTTTTATTATTTCCATTATCCTATAACATTTACGAATCTTTAAATTTGAAAACAAACATTTAAAAATGGGTCTAACTTCAATTTCTGATTTTTCATGATTGGACAAAAAAAAAAAAAGTTAAAAAAATTACCAATTTCCCCCCATTTTACAGTATATATATATATATATATATATATATATATATATATATATATATATATATATATATATATATATATATATATATATATATAATATATTATATAGATATATATATATATATATATATATATGAGTTTTAAGGGCGTCATGTTCTTCAACTACTTTAGTTTCAGTGTATCTTCACCCCCTTCCCCCAATCAGGGAAATGGGGGAGGGTGATGTTATAGGTATCAAGATATAGTATATATATATATAATAATATATAATATATATATATAAATATATTATATATATTTATATATATATATTTATATATATATATATAGGTAAAATCTTAATTTTGTTTTTTCATTCCAGATGTTAGGATAAAAAGGGAGTGTGCGAGGGAAGATGTACAAATTGCACTACATGTGATGAATTTGAACCTTTGCTCCGGATATATTTGGATATGAATGTGCATATGCTAAATGTGCACCTACATTTCATAATGACTTGAGGATTACCAGGCAGGTATGTAAAGTTTTAAAATAGAATAATCCTTTAATTTTCAAATTAGTAATGTACATGTTATATACTTTTAGAATCTAGGAAAGAAAGAGGAAATCTATTACTGATTCTAATTTCATGATTCTACAAAAAAAATTGAACAAGAAAAGGTTACCAATTATTCCTTATCCGAGCCACTATACACTGGAAAGTGAAGTTTTCTATGATTATTTGTCAAGCATCCTTCCCCCCCCCCCCGCCCAACCATTCAAAAAAATATTAGTTTTTTTTTATTCATTGAAAATGTTTTAATTTCAGGTGATGAATTGAATTTCTTATCTGCCAGAAATAAACTCTCTAATGATGGCTCTACTACAAAAGAGGTATCAACAAATTTGTCAGAAACCGATTTTCCAGCAGAAAACTTATCAATACCTGTATCTGCATCCGAAGATCAGGAAGTAATGGATGCAGAAGAAGCAGTGAATGTAGCGGATTCACATCCAGAACATAAAGAGAACGAAAACCAGGTTAGAATTTCAAAATATACTTGTGAGAAATGCAATTTTCATGTCAATAATATGCTAGACCTCATTAGCCATGTTAAAGAAAGAATATACATTAAGCATATTTTGCGCTGCAACAAATGTGCAAAATTGAATTTAAGCATTCATGAATTACGCTCTCATATGTGTTGTGGCTTTGTTTTTGAAGAGAAATATCAAAGTAACTTTGAAAAAATTGATAGTTTTGAATTAGACAATGACAAACACTGCTTAATAGAAGAGTCAAATGATATATTAGGTAATATTACTGATTTATGTTTAGAGTTAGAAGGGTTGCACAAATGTAGTCATCTTGCAATAGATAAAGTTGTAAAAGCATTCAGCATTAGTTGTAGTATTGACCTTGATCATATAAAAAATGACTACAGTAGAAAAAAATATTTCAGAGATAGAGGAATTATGTGCACCCCCAAAGAAATAGAGTTAAGTGATTCAAAAGCTTATTCAGTTCGCCTTCCTGAGTTATTAAGTGTAATTTTAAAAAATAATTCAATAAGGGGATGGTTTACAAATGATTTAAAACCAGACTGTCCCGATGGTATATTACGTGACGTAATTCATGGTAATAGGTTTTTGCGACATCCAGCTATTAAAAAGGGACTCAAGAATAACATACTTATGGGCCTCTATATTGATGACATAGAATTTGTTAATCCTTTAGGAAAAAATCGGGGAGTTCACAAGCTTTGTCTGATGTATGCTACATTTTTTAATATTCCAGTTGAAATGAGATCTAAGCTCTCTTCTATTTTTACAGTTGGGGTTGCTAATTCTAACTCATTAAAAGCATATGAAAATTTTCGCCTTTTTCTTCAATATTTAGTAGCAGATTTAAATATTTTAAAAGATGGTTTAGTTGTGAATGGAGAAATATTTTATGTGCATCTTTATACCTTGCATGGTGATGCCTTGGCGCTGCACCAAATACTAGGCTTAAAACAAAGTTTTAGTCCATGGGTAGAGAAAAATTGTCATTTATGTGAGGAAGACAAAAGTAACTATAAAGCTCTTGTCAAGCACGATATGTGCAAACTAAGGCTGCCACAAGAACACAGTGAAAGAATGGAGGTAATTGAAAATCTATTTACGAATGATAAAATACAGTGGAAAGAAAAGTCACAACAGTGGGGCATTAACCATAAAACTCCTCTTGCTACTTTAAAGTATTTTTCTCCTGTATTAGATTCTCTACTTGACACAATGCATGTTCTTCTAGAGGGCATTCTACCATCTAATATTCAACTTCTGCTGTCAACCCTCTCTGCTCAGGGAATACTTAACCGGGAAGCTTTAAACAAGACTATAAAAAACTTTAAATTTTGTATAAGTATTAAATCATCTGAGTATCCTAAAGCATTTTCAAGTGGAGACTTTAAAGTTAAAGCAACTTCAAAATCTGTTTTAATCTTGGCTATTCATTTACCTTTTTGGTTAAAATCAATAGAAGTTAACGATAACAGTTATTTAAAATGCTTCAGAATTTTAGTAGCTATTGTTAAAATTAATTGGTCTCAAAGTATCGATTACCATTCTGTGCAGTGTGTAACTAAATTAATTGTTCAGTACATCAAACTTTTTTTTGAAATATACCCATCCGAGTCATTCACACCCAAGATGCATATGCTTGTCCACCTGGCAAATCAGTTGCTCACTCATGGCCCAGGAAGAGTAACTTCTTGTATTAGGTTTGAAGCCAAGCATTATGCTGCCAAAAGAAAACGTTTTTTTAATTTTAAAAATTTAGCATTGTCTGTTGTCAATACATTTGTGATAGATTTGACTCGTTCCTTATTTCATGGTGATGGAAAACCCATTGATATAAATTCTTCTCCCATGTACAAAACAAGTGCTTTAAGTAATACCGGGACTGATTTAAAATTGAAAAAAATTGATTGGATGGGTTATAGCTTTTGCGTTGGAAACTTTATAATAATTGGAAAAAGGGAATTTGAACCTATTTTTGCTATGATTGATTTGATTGTGCTTAGAAATTACAAAATCTCCTTTCATGTCAAAAGGGTTGAATGTTCTTATGATATTCAATCAATGTGTTATGAAGTTTCTTCAATTAAGCATGAATTGGAAGTGCAGGAACTTACTGATCTAAATGAAAAGTATCCCTTGATATCATATTTTCATAATGAAAAGCAATTTATTATTATTTCCTCTTCAAGATTTGTAACACCAATATAAAAAACTTTCCTTTTTGTAAAATGTTGTTTTGTGTTTTAGTTTCGAAATGAAAAATGAAAGCCTTATCTTACAGATGAAATTCAATATAATCATGGCTTATTAATAAATTTAACACTACCTTTATTGATTCTTATGTACTTGGAACTTTACAAATAACATACCATTGCCTTTCATAATTACAGTTAGACTTTCCACTGCCAAATTTTTCGCCCTCATTGACGGATTATTTACACGGCAGAGCTTCAGAAAACCAGATGCAGTATTGCAAGAAACTCTTTTTATCAGAACTGATTATGCACCTGAAGTAAGTTTTTTTTATTCAACTAATTTTTTTTATTTGAATTCGCACCTCACGTATATTACCCTGTTCTAGGGAGAGATCTACTCTCCGTATAAGTTAGTATACTACCTAGGATCAGGAGGAGGTATCGAACCTGGGCATACTGTCTTGCGACCCTGTCGCTTATTTCATTTTTTACATTTATTTTTAAATTCCTACTTTAATTTATGTTTATAGTTACTTGAAAATGTACATGAAGTTCAAATGTTGCATAGTTTCATAATTATAAGAAATACAATGATATGCAAAAAATGTCCCAATGCAAATTTTTTTTTTTAGTCAAAATAATCTTCTTAAGTCAAAAACAAAGCACAACAAAACTGGAATTATAGAAAATTAGAAAACGCAATTTTAGAGCTTATCCCAAAATTCATGTGGACGAAACAGTAAAACCAAGCTACAAAAGAAAGGACCTCTACGTTGGATAATTTCTCATCTTGGGTTGACAGGAGAAGAAAGCAGTTTTCTCGTGATGAATCAAAAGAGATAGTAAATAAATCAGCCGTTATTAGTAGAGCAAAATCTGAATGCTAAAGATCCTCTCTCTCTCTCTCTCTCTCTCTCTCTCTCTCTCTCTCTCTCTCTCTCTCTCTCTCTCTTTCTCTTTCTCTCTCTCTCTCTCTCTCTCTCTCTCTCTCTCTCTCTCTCTCTCTCTCTCTCTCTCTCTCTCTCTCTCTCTCTCTCTCCCCCTTCTCTCTCTCTCTCTCTCTCTCTCTCTCTTCTCTCTCTTCTCTCTTCAATTTCAAATATATTTTTTTTTAAATTCCATATTGTCGAACGTTTACTCTAATCCTAGTATTGATGAATAAATTATTATTATTTGTAAGTTTTCGAAATTTCATCGTAAATTTTGTGTAAGAGAATGCTTCTTGATTTTGCTCCTTTCTATTGACTGTATCACCTAAACAATATAAACTCCGAACAGCTAAAGATGGCGCTGTTAATCACCAAAGATTATCGGCACAGCATGATCCCGATGATACTTTACCTGATTATCTTTTGACAGAATCTGTTGTAAGTTATCTGTTGGTTGTGATATATATATATATATATATATATATAGATATATATATATATATATATATATATATATATATATATATATATATATATATATATATATATATATATATATATATATATATATATATATATTCTTCTTCTTCTTCTTCTTCTTCACCTTCCTCTTTGCCCCAAGATTGGGGGTAAGGTGCTGTACAAGCATCGGAAAAGAAAAGCAGTAGGAGAACATGACAAACGTCGAAAAGAAAGCCCAGTCTTACCGCCCCCTCTGTACCATTAATTAGTGAGAGCTCGTCACGACAGAAAATCCACCCTAGAGCTTCACTGGACCGCGACGGACCCTCACTATGGCATATCGTCAATGTAGGGTTCATCCCCTGGCCCAGGTGGGCCACAACCATGCCATCTACAAAACCCCGCCATTCTCTCCTATCATGCACCTTTATTCTCGCCTCTGCCAAACTCACATTTCTCTCCTCAGACATTCGTTCACCGACTCAATCCACTTTCTTCGATCTCCCAGCCGGTCGGTTCCCAACACACTCACCACTATACATCCGCTTAACCAACCGACTATCATTCATCCTTTCCACATGACCAAACCATCTCAACATACTTTCATTTATTCTCTCATTTACCCCTTTCTTCACACCACACCACTCTAATACGTTCATTCCTCTCTTTATCAATTCTTCTCACACCTAGCACACCCCTAAGATTGTCCATCTGAACACATTGAACTTTTAGATCTATACTTTATTCCAGACCATAGTCTCACTACCATGCAAAACACACAGGTAACAACATACCCTCATGTAAGACCCTAGCACACTCAAGACTTAGTCCCTTTGTATCTTCACCAACGATTTAATTGCACCAGCCACCTTCCTGCGCCATTCACAACTTTCCTACTACACTTGCATCGTCCGTCCCCTTCTCATCCAACATATACCCTAAATATTTAAACTCAGACACTGTTCAGCTGCTCACCACTAACATAATCTCATTACTGGAGGAGTGTCCTCACTCACAACCATAACCTACTCTTATCTACGCTTACTTTCAAGCCCCTCCTTTTCCACACCCTGCCAAACTTTAACCGTAATCCTTCAAACTCTCTTCAGATTCACCACGACAGAAAAAAATCATCAACATATAATAATATATATATATATATATATATATATATATATAATAATAATATAATAATATAATAATATATATATAGTATATATATATATATATATATAAGAGAGTATATATATATAGTTATATATATATATAATATATATATATATATATATATATATATATATATATATATATATATATATATATTGAGAATTGAGAGGAGAAGGAGATTAATAGAATTACAAGGAAAAAAATGTGAATGCGACTGCAAATAATCGGCTGAATGGGAAACAAGATGACTGGAACAATTCCGGACACAAATGAAGGAAGCGGCTGTGGGTAGTACAAAGAAGTATATGCTTGTGGTAAGGTAGGAACAAAGAATGCTAATAGTGAATGGTGGAATGATGAGGTGAAGCAAGCGATTAAAAGAAAGAAAGATGCGTGTATGAGCGTGCTGAATGCTAATGATGAGGTTTCGAAAGAAAGGTGTATGGAGGTATATAAGGAGGAAAAGAAGAGAACAAAAAGTGTATGCGCTTGAGTAGAAGAAACGAGAATGAGCAGTTTGGTTGGAGAAACATACAGTAATGTAGAAGAAGGTTACCTCAATCGAAAAGGAAAGCCCCCAATACCATCCCTCGTATCCTAGCTTAAATGCGAAACTGTCATTTATTTATTTATTTATTTATTTACTTATTTTACTGTGTTAGACCTTGCGTAGAGTAACTTGTTTTTTGATGTATAGTTATGCGGAGCAATTCCAGTATTAATTGAATAGAATTATTCAAATTGAATGATTATGAATGCTGAACTATATTCCTTTCTTTTTTCTCTTTATTTCAGCTGTGTTATGAAATAGGTCTAAAGCTAGGCAGCAATATTTCTAGTTTACTTTCAACCTCCAGGAAAACGTTGAAAAAACTTCAAAAGGTACCTAATCCTAAAATAAACAGCATCGAAGAACTTATAAATTTCCTTTCTCAAGGAGCAGAAAATAAATTGCTAAGTGATAGAAAAGTAACAAACTTTACTGGTCCCTATGCCGAGCGGGACAATCAAAATCGTATTATTATACATGTTCCAAAAGAAAAAACAGTTACAATTTACAATTGTTCTACACTTCGGTGTATAATTATACTTTTAGGAATATATTTTATATTAGATTTGACCTACCCACAAGACTTCGGTCAAGTACTTGGTTTTTTCCAAAGTATTTTATTGACTGAAGTCTTTCCACCTCAGTATCAAAGTTCAAATTTTAAAAAAATTATAGACTGCTTAGGATTTAAATGAACTGTTATATATATAAAAATATATATATTATAAAAAAAATAGTATTTATATATATATATATATATATATATATATATATATATATATATATATATATATATATATATATATATATATATATATATATATATATATATATATATATATATATATATTAGGATTAAAATTCATTCTATTTATTTTTTTACTTTTTCCTCTGCTTTATTTAGGAAAATCATGTCTTACACCTTTTTTGAAATATTTTTTTTTTGTAATGATAGTACTTGTATTTTTTAAAACTTTTATGATGTAATGAGTATTAATAAATATCTATATCATTATTTTGGAACTAGATGTAGTTCTTTTCATGGATTTAGTACTTTTGTAAATTTACATATATATATGGTATATATATATATATAGCATATATATATATATATGTTGTTATTATATATAAAATATATATATTTATATATATATATATATATATATATATATATATATATATATATATATATATATATATATATATATATATATATAATAGGATTAAAATGATCTTATATTAAGTTTCCCTCTTTTTCTCCTTCATAGAAAACCATTTTTAATAAATTTCTTGAAATATTTTATTTTTTTAAAGATATAGTGTGTATCTTTTTTAACTAGATGAGTTAATGAGTAGTAATAAATATCTATCATTATTGTTTTAGAACTATCTACCTTTCTCCACCAGGCTGCGTAACTTTCTTACGTTTATAAATATATATATATATATATATATATATATATATATATATATATATATATATATATATATATATATATATATATATATATATACATTTTTTTATATATATATATATATATATATATTTGTGGAATACAAGCTAGAAAGCAGTGATAGTCATTCTTTATATATATATATATATATATATATATATATATATATATATATATATATATATATATATATATATATATATATATATATTCACTGAAATAATATATATATATATATATATATATATATATATATATATATATTAAGGTAAAGCTTGAGACGCTTTATAATATTTATAATGGTAAATGCCTTTAAGGTAAAAAATAAACTAAAGGAAGAATTTCAAGATCCTTTTAAATTTTTAAAATATTGTACTAATTTATTTAGTAGAGTCTATTCACATTAGCTTTCAGCCTAACGAGGCCCTCTGTCAGATGTGTTACATAAAGAACTAAATTATAAATCTAAAATTTAACTAAGTATATGACAGAATTAATAGGGGATGCTCTTATCATGTGTTAATGATGTACAAAAAAAAAGTTGGTGGTAGTCTTTGAACGGTATTAAAAGTATGTACGTTATTGGTGCCGCATGTAAGAATATGAGTGGAGAGGAATGGTTCAGCATTAAAGGGGAGGAGACAGGGGTGTGTCATGTCGCCTCATCTGTTTAATATATATATATATATATATATATATATATATATATATATATATATATATATATATATATATATATATATATATATATATATATATATGTGTGTGTGTGTGTGTGGGTGGGGTGATGAAAGAATTTAAAGTGGGGTGGGTGGGGATGTTTTTGGATGGTGAAACTGAAGAGAGTCTGAAAAGTCTGGTAGAGAAGTTTGGCCGTGTGTTCATGTAAAAGAAGGGGACTGAAAGTAAATATTGATAAAAGTAAGGTGATAGTTGTAGGGGAGGAAAGACCAAGGTGTGAAATTATGTTGGATGGTGCACAATTGAAACAAGTGTCTGAGTTTAAATATTTAGGTTATATGTTGAATGTAATAGGAAAGTAGTGAGTGGCAGGTGCGATTAAATCTCTGGTGAATGTTAGAGGGTTGAGAGTGCTAAGGTCTTACATGAGGGTATGCTGGTACCGGTGCTGACGTATGGTATTGAGGTTACAGTGTGGAATTAGAGGTTTAGATTTAAGGTGCAAGCTGTTCAGATGGATAATTTAAGGTGTGTATTGGGTGTGAGGAACATCGATAGAATGAGGAATGAACGTATATTAGGGAGATATGCGGAGTGACAAAAGGTGCAAGTAGATGAGAGAATAAGTGAGAATGTATTGAGGTGGTTTGTCCATGTGGAAAGGATGGATGGAAGCCGACTGGTCAAACGGTTTTATAGAAGTGATTGTGTTGGGAACCGATTGCCTGGAAGACCAAAGAAAAAGTGGATTGAGTCAGTTAAGGAATGCTTGAGTGATATAGGAACGTGGAGTTGGTGAGAGCGAGAGGAATGATTCATGATAGGAATGAGTGGCGTAGTTTTGTGAGGGGGCGTGGTTGCGGGCCTGGCCCAGGGGATGAAACCCACAACCAACGACCTACCACAGTGGGTGATTGTCACGAGTTATGAAACCGCAAGGTGGATATTTGCCGTGACAGTCTCTCACCTCTAAGGGCATACAGATGGGATGGTATTGGTGGGGCTTTTCTTCTACTTTATTGTATTTTTTCGAGGTTGCTAGCACCTTACCCCCATTCTGGGGTGACAGAGGAGGATATATATATATATATATATATATATATATATATATATATATATATATATATATATATATATATATATATATATATATATATATATATATATATATATATATATATATATTAAGTTATATATATATATATATATATATATATATATATATATAACCTTGAAAATGGGGTTGCTGTCTTACCCGAAACTAGTCGGTAATAAATATTTCTTTTAAAATGTAACGTTCGGTTATTCCATATTATATATATATATATTATATATTATATATATATATATATTTATATTATTATATATATATATATTATATATATATATATATATATATATATATATATATATATATATATATATATATATATATATATATATATATTTTCTTCCCTTTTTCTCATGCTATAAATATACCCGCATCGTGAACGTGGTGGAATATTTTGTTATTGTATTTTCATCTTTTCTATAATATATATATATATATATCTATAACTATATATATATAAATATATATATATATATATATATATATATATATATATATATATATATATATATATATATAGTATATAGAGTTATATATATATATATTTATATATATATATATATATATATATATATATATATATATATATATATATATATATATATATATATATATATATATATATATATATATATATATATATATATATATATATATATATATATATATATATATATATATATATATATATATATATATATATAAAGTAATTTTAATCATCTATGTATCTATCACTTCTCTGTTGGATAAAAAATCCTATATCTTATTATATATATATATATATATATATATATATATATATATATATATATATATATATATATATATATATATATATATATATATATATATATATATATATATATATATATATATATATATATATATATGAAGTGGAGGTTTTGTGGCTGAGGATTCCAACAACTATATGTCTGAAGCGGATTTGAGAATCTGCCCGGAAAAACCGGGAAGTATTCGCTCAGTGTTCGCCCGAAAATTCAGCTGAATTTTCCGCTTTGACGCGGAATACGCGCGGATTTTTTTTACAGTCAGTGTGGACGAAGATAATCATTGCCGAAATCTAACACCGAACAGGACTCATGTGAGTTGGTTTACAGTTAACATACCGAGTACCGACTAGTTTAATCATCTACTGGCGATTACAGATTGTTTCGCTTAAATATGTAATTAACTAAATTAACGATTTTGTAATAGCTATTACTAAAAGTTAGTATTTAGGGGTACATCATTACTATTTTTCTTATGATAAGTCAGTCCGGGCATCCAGTTCGAACTTAAATATTATTTCATTTTCTTAGTAAAATTTAATAGATTTTCTTAAGATCCAGACTTTCAGAGTCGTCTAAGTATCAGTTGTCTACCATAAAATTTAAATTAATTTTGTTGTTAGAATCAATATTTACTTTGTACTTAAATAGAAACTATCTTGAATGATCTCACTTTGAATATCCTATAGTTATTTTCATTTTAATACGAAAAAGAGTGATTTTTAAACAGATTATTGTTTAATTTTCTAGTGAAATGCGATTTTCATTTAATTTATTCACTCGTCAACAAAAAACACACCCAGTTCCTCAAGATCCAACATCAACGTTTTCTAGCACAACTTCAGTCTTCAACTCTTGAGTTGGAAACTTGAAAGTTGGAAGATCTGGAAGAGTGAAGATCCTTTTTCCATTTCTACCACTTTTTCTTTTGTACATACGTCTGCTTCATATTTATAAATTAAAGCCTTTCTCTCTCTCTCTCTCTCTCTCTCTCTCTCTCTCTCTCTATATATATATATATATATATATATATATATATATATATATATATAGTATATATATATATATATATATATATATATATATATATATATATATATATATATATATATATATATATATATATATATATATATATATATACATATATATATATATACATAAAGTTAGGTTAGTATTAAACCGTAATACTGTAAAATACCTAACAACTGCTCATTGTTTAAGAACGCAAATAAATCTGTTAACAACATCATTTCTGCCGTTGTAAAATAAAAACATCGTACATCCCTAAAACTTTGTTATTTATTTTATTTTTTATTTTATGTTAGTTTTAATTTATTTTGTACTTTTCATAACTGAAATTTGCCCCTTGACCTAAAAATGTATTCAAATTTAGTGAAACTATCGTTGCTTTAACCATGCGTCGCCTAATTGAGGATATATATATATATATATATATATATATATATATATATATATATATATATATATATATATTATATATATATATATATATATATATATATAAATATATATATATATATATATATATATATATATATATATATATATATATATATTTTACATATATATATATATATATATATATATATATATATATATATATTACTATAATATCAAATTATAATCGGATTATAAAATATCGAAATATCGATAATCAATATATTTTTCTGGCGATAATATCGAAGGCGATATGATATTTTTAAAATATCGATATATCGATTTATCGATATTTTTTAGATATCGGGCATCCCTAGAAGCCAGCAAAGGAACTGATAGATGATATGAAGGAAAGAAGATTTTTAGATTGGCAAGAACGTATAGAGGAGCGAAGAATAGAGTATGTAATATCAAAGACAAAATGGGGTTACTGGTAAGCCTGCAGGAAAAATAAAAGGTGGATAGAGTACTTTGATGAGTTGTTGAATGTGGAAGTGCAGTCGGAAGAGGAAGGGGAGAGAGAGAGGAGGAGGAGGAGAGAAACGTGGAGGGAGAAGAGGAGGAAGTAATAACGGAGGAAGAATTTGAGGAGGCGTTAAGGAAAATGAAGAGCGGAAAACTCCTGGTGAGGATGTGGATAAATATTGAGTTGTTGAGGGAGGGAGGAGAGGGACTGAAAGCCTTGATGCTGAGATTTCTGAACAGGTGTTGGGTGGAGAGTAGAGTGCCGGAAGGTTGGGGAAGGTCAATAATAGTTCCCATTTATAAAGGTAAGGGGGACACAGGAAATTGTAAAAATTATAGAGGAATCTCACTTATGGATCACATGGCGAAGTTATATGAAAGAATATTAGAAAGAAAATTAAGATGAAAAATAGAGCCAAGATTTGGTGAAGAGCAGTATGGGTACAAGAGGTGGTAGAAGTACAACAGATTTAATGTTTGCATTAAGAATGATACAGGAAAAGACATGGGAATACAATAAGAAGGCATATATCGCCTTCATAGACTTGAAGAAAGCATTTGATTCTGTACCCAGAGAGAAGCTGTGGAGAGTTCCGGAGAGGGATTATGAAGTTAGAGGCAGACTGATAAAGGCAGTAAGAAGTACATTCGAAAAGCATAAGTAAGGTATGAACAGATATAAAAACGAGGAATTGTTTGAGGTAAAACTGGAGTAAGGCAGGGTAGTGTGCTGTCACCGATACTGTTTATAGCGTATTTGGACACAGTCATAAGAGGTGTAAAAGAGAGTTTAGAAGAGATTGACGGAGACATCATGGCATATGCAGATGTTTAGCGTGTTGGAGTGGAGATGGTGAGAGGCTGAAGCAAATGGTGCTTGTTTTGCAGAAAAGTTGAGAGAAACAGGATTGAATATGAATGTGGGGAAAACAGAAATAATGGGTAGGGAGGAGGAGGAAGAGTTGATTGTGGAGGTAGACGGTAGAGAGATTAAAATGTGGATAGATATAAATATCTAGGAAGCACTTGGAAGAGAAGGGGTTGTGCAAAGGAAATGCAGGACTGTAAGAGCAGTATACCCCATCCTGAAAGATAAATATATGAACAAAGAGGTGAAGAGAGCAATATACGATGGAGTGTTGACGCCGATACTGTTGTATGGGGCGGAGACATGGAGCATGACAGGGAGAGAGGAGAGTAGAATTCAGACAGCGGAGATGAATGTGTTGAGGACAGTGATTGGAAAGACGAGAAGAGAGAGTGAGAAACGAGACAGTGAGGGAGAGCGTGGGTGTGAAACCCATGATGAATAAAGTGGACGCAGCCAGACTGAGATGGTGGGGACACCTGGAGAGGATGCAGGGAGAGAGAGCTGCCAGCAGGAGGTGGAGGTGGAGACCGGAGGGAGTGAGACTGAGGGGAAGACCGCGGAAGAGGTGGAGAGACACAGTAGAGGATTCATTGAGGAAACACCAGATGCCTGCAATGGATGAGCCGATGGCGGATGGGATCGTGATGGATAGAACAAGATGGAAGCGAAGGTTGGCCCCACTGACAGGCTCGTAAGCCTGACTGGGAGAGAATGTAAGATGTAAGATATATATATATAATCATATTATGTCATGTCCATCACTAATATATATATATATATATATATATATATATATATATATATATATATATAGCAGTTAGAAGGTATATATATATATATATATATATATATATATATATATATATATATATATATATATATATATATATATATATATATATAATTTTTAAATTCAAACTTCAAAGAGTAAACATCCATCCGCATCCGCATCCGCATCCTCATCTACTTTAAGATCCGCATCCGCATCCGCATCCGCATCCTCATCATCTTTAAGATCCGCATCCGCATCCGCAAACAGTCAAATTTTGACATCCGGTTTATCACTAATATATATATATATATATATATATATATATAGATATTATAATAAAATGAAATAATAAATATATTATATATATATATATATATATATATATATATATATATATATATATATATATATATATATATATATATATATATATATATATATATATTAATGATGCAGGTAACATCCGCATCCGCATCCGCGGAGCATCCGCACATTATTAAAGATCCGCATCCGCGCTTTGTCCTGCGGATGTTGCGCGGATGTCTATTGTCGAGATTTGATAAAGAATTTTATAATAAAAAAACGTAAGATGAATCTGAACGCAAACTTCAAATGAGAGACATGGGACTCAACTCAACTGTGTAATGATGACTCATGATCTCACAGCATGTTCATAATAATTTGAATCAACAGAGTCACATGAGATTAGGGATGCAAAAAAATCTGAACCTCTACAGCTTCTGTCTCGGATGGAATACCATTAATCTCAACGCTAGAGGTGGCTCCGCACATACGGAGGTCGTCGAACTCTTCTTTGACAAACATGCCATGTGTGTATGGGTCATTTTTGGCAAGCAAAGCTTTACTCATTTGCTTGATTTGCCAAATATACAAATCTTTTCCACAAGCGATGGAAAATTTTTTTGTATTTGGCATAAGAAAGCATTTTGAACCATCTTCAAATGAAAATGATGACGGTTTAAAAAGAATGAAAGATGTAATAAAACTAGAGCTAGAAAAACGCTTTGGTTCTGTGGAAATTAATGACCTTCATACTATTGAAACTTACTTAGATCCCCGTTATAAAGGCAAGTTTTTTTGTAACACAAAATTAGAACAAGTTAAATCGGCACTTTG
>JABUQX010009947.1:2500-7500 GCA_015478945.1 Trachelipus rathkii | reverse complement strand
CAGTGAAGCTCATTTTTCCGAAATATTAATTCTTCTTTTTTTTGTTTTATTTTACAAAAAAAAGGTAAAAAATTAAATTTCTCAAAATATTTAGTTCATTACTTTAACTTTCGTTGCGCGACATACGTTCTAGACTTCAACCGATTTATGTTACCTCCCGCAAGTAGTTATTGAATTTATCACACACTGGTTGACAAAAATTTAATTCCTCTTTGTTTTAATGTAATGTAATTAAATACCATAAGAAACATAAATAACACTAATTAAAATATTGAAGAACAATCTTGAACATTTTTTTAGCACCAATACAGTTAATAATTAAATCGAATTTTTTTAAAAAACTTAAAATATAAATAAAAATTAAAAAGAAAAGAATTAAAATTTATCGAGCTTGACCAATACTGTAAATATTGAATAACTTATTTTCTCTTTCATAGGGTAAATTTTACTTTTTCATTATTAATAAAACTTCACCAAAGAACGTAAGAAAAAATTAACATGACCCAATATTTTTCTCAAAAATGCGTTTCTTTGAAAGATTAGGTAATAATAATAATAATAATAATAATAATAATAATAATAATAATACACACAATAATAATAATAATAATAATAATAATAATAATAATAATAATAATAATAATAATAATAATAATAGTATAATAATAATAATAATAATAATAATAATAAAAATAATAATAATAATAATAATAATAATAATAATAATAATAATAATAATAATAAAATAATAAAAATAATAATAATAATAATAATAATAATAATAATAATAATAATAATAATAATAATAATAATAATAATAATAATAATAATAATAATAATAATATAATTAACACATTAATCATAATAATAATAATAATAATAATAATAATAATAAATCCATAACAATAACAATTACAATAACAATAATACACACACACAATAATAATAATAATAATAATAATAATCACAACAATAATAATAATAATAACAATAATAAGAATAATAGCAATAACAATAATAATAATAATAATAATAATAATAGTCCAGAAAATGGAATTTTGAGGGAAAACAATACATTTAACCCAGTCTTTTATGTAAGATATGTTGACGACACCCTTACTATATTTAGGAACCATACGGACATTCAATAGCTATCACCTACTGGTAAAGCTCATTCTTGCCTAAATTCACATCTGAAACATCTCTAAATAATATTATTAACTTTTTGGATATTAAAAACCTTTTCTACAGGCATACATGTCAAGCCAACTGATAATGGACTGTACCTTAATTGAGCAAGCTCCTACTTCCAGAAGTTATATAATAATTCAATTGTAAAACACTCATATATAGGGTTTATAAATTGTGCCTGGATTGGTAATCTTTGATGTTGAAGTTCAAAGCACTATTAAACAGAACCTGATAAACTGTAACCACCCTTTAAATTTAACGAAAATAATAAACAAAACCATCAGCAAACTCTATAAAAAACAGGACATATGAATAATATCTCTGAAAGCATTAAATTTTATTTTTAAACTTCCAATGCAAAAGACTTTGATAAAGAGGAAAAATGTCATTAAAGGGATTAAATCTACAAAGTAACACAAAAATCACAGTTAAACTATACCACAAAACAAGAAGATTCTCTTCCGTTTCTCTACTAAGACACCATTCAGTTAATCACCAGCACAAATTAATTCACATGTCCTGAGTCTGACTGTGTCGTCGATGTATATTATTACCTATCTGTTAATCTATTATTACCAACACCGCTTTAAACCTAGTAAAATATACGAACATTTATTCACTGAACATAACAAAACAACTATACCTGATATCTCACAGTCATTCAAAATTTTACACTCCTCATGCGAAGCTCAAAAACTGAAAATAGCTG
Organism: Trachelipus rathkii; assembly: GCA_015478945.1. Taxonomy (NCBI): domain Eukaryota; kingdom Metazoa; phylum Arthropoda; class Malacostraca; order Isopoda; family Trachelipodidae; genus Trachelipus; species Trachelipus rathkii. Next base: position 5,600 of record JABUQX010009947.1, on the reverse strand, counting down.
AGGCTTACTACATAAAACATCTAAACCAGACATTAACATAAAGTTCAACGTATTGTCACTTAAATTAAATATAATATGAAATACTAAAATCTAAAATCTAATTTTTAATTTTAATTTTTTAAATCTTTTATTATATAATTCATTCAAATGTTAGAATCGAAACTCTGAAGATGTCCGACGTTTACGGACGAAACCGGTCAGAAACTAATAAATTTAAATATGCCTCTTACTTTGCAGACTATTTTCTAGACTAGTATTAAGAAAATTAAATGACAATCAGAAGAAATTATTCAGAGAATTGGAAGTTAAAAGTAAAACTTATATTAAAACAAAAGCTGACATAGAATTTTTAATAATAATAATAATAATAATAATAATAATAATAATAATAATAATAATAATAATAATAATAATAATAATAATAATAATAATAATAATAATAATAATAAATTTTGCGAAATTTAATTTATTTATTTCCAAAATATAAACAATTTAATTTAGATTTCCTCTTTGATATCAATTTCCTCTATATAGCTCTGCTAAAACTTTATTTAAAATCTTTATTTATAATTCAATACTTTTCAAAATGCAAATTATTTCAATTAAAATTAAATTTCAATGAAAATTGCTCCTCACATTTCAACTTGTTGAAAGTTTTTTTTTTTTGTTTTTTTTTTCAATTTTAAAATTACGCTTTTTCTCCTTATGCATCCATAAATGTACATCGATTCATTTTTCGAGTCTGTTTACAAAGAGTTTTGCTGAATTTGAATTGAAATTAGGTGGGAAATATGACACATTCTAATATGTGATATAAATTCATCGTGAAATATAAATGTAATTTTAATAGAAAAATACCATAAAGATTACCAAATATAGTACGAGACACACACACACACACACACACATTGCACACACACACACACACACACACACACACACACACACACACACACACACACACACACACACACACACACACACACACACACACACACACACACACACACACACACACACACACACACACACACATATATATATATATATATATATATATATATATATATATATATATATATATATATATATATATATATATATATATATATATATATATATATATATATATATATATATATATATATATATATATATATATATATATATATATATATATATATATATATATATATCAGATGGAAAAAAAAATAAAATAAAAAAATCAACTGATTTTTTTACTTGATTTTTTTTAAAATAAATCATGATTTTTTTATTTTATTGATTTTTTTGATTTTTTTATTTTTTTTTATTTTTTTATTTTTTTAATTTTTTTTTTTGTATATTTAAGTGATTTAACTTCAATAGAAATAAAAAAATTAAAATAAAACTATATATATTATGAAGTTTTTAATATATATTTTTTCAATTTTCAACAAACTATTGGCACTGTAACCCGTAAGTCTGTAACATTCTTTAGTGTTGCTGTTTCATTGTTTCCATTGTAAGATTTTGAACCCAGAACTAGGGCCTAGGGTTAAAAATTGAAAATTAATGCCAGATGCAGACTAATTATATATATATTGTTTTTGTATAATGTCGTATAATAGATATGTTAGGCCAGTATTTGAATATTGTCTACAATTTTAGCACCTTTAGAAAAGACATAGAAATGATGAGAGGGCACAAACGTAAAGAAACGAGGAGGTAGATTTTTGGCTTTGAGGATAAGAATAGGCGTGAAGTTGTCTAGATAGGCCCATGCGGTTTCTTAAGTATTATTCTTATTTATTATTTATTATGGGTTGACTGGGACATTCTAGAGGGCCAATGCGGCTTCTTAATTATTAATTTTTATTGGTTGACTGGGAGAGTCTAAAAAGGACCATGCGGCTTCTTAAGTATTATTCTTATTTATTATTTTTATTGGGACATTCTAGAGGGGTCAATGCGGCTTCTTAATTATTATTTTTAATTATTAATTATTATTGGTTGACTGGGACAGTCTAGATAGGCCCATGCGGCTTCTTTGATATTTATTTGACTGGGACATTCTAGAGGGGCCAATGCAGCTTCTTAATTATTAATTTTTATTGTTTGACTCAAAAGGACCATGCTACAGTTTTAAGTATTATTATTATTTATTATGAGTTGACTGAGACATTCTAGAGGATCCATGTGGTTTAATTATTATTTTTAATTATTAATTGTTATGGGTTGACTATGACGACTGGGACAGTCTAGATAGGCCTATGCGGCTTCTTAAGTATTATTCTTTTTATTATTTATTAGGTTGCCTGGGACATTCTATGGCCACTGCGTGGCTTCTAAATTATCACCTTTTAATTAATTATTATTATTGGTTGACTGGGACAGTCTAGATAGGCCCATGCGGCTTCTAAGTATTATTCTTATTTATTATTTATTATGAGTTGACTGGGACATTCTAGAGGGGCCAATGCGGCTTCTTAACTATTAATTTTTATTGGTTGGGGACAGTCTAAAAGCACCATGCAGTTTCTAAGTATTATTATTATTTATTATGAGTTGACTGGAACTATTCTAGAGGTGTCAATGCAGCTTCTTAATTATTATTTTTAATTATTAATTATTATTGGTTGACTGGGACAGTCTAGATAGGCCTATGCGGCTTCTTAAGTATTATTCTTATTTATTATTTATTATGGGTTGACTGGAACATTCTAGAGTGGCCAATGCGGCTTCTTAATTATTAATTTTTATTGGTTGGACTAGGACAGTCTAAATAGGACTATGCGGCTCTCTGCTATTATTTTTATTTATTATGGGTAGACTATTAGACATTCTAGAGAGGTTACGCAGCTTAATTAGTTATTGCACACACCAAGAAGCTACATTAACCCCCCTAAAGAATTAATACATTAAGAGCCGGCATTGGCCCTTAGAATGTCCCAGTCAATCCATAATAAATAAGAATTAATACTTAAGAAGCCATGGGCCTTTTCTAGACTGTCCCAGTCAACCAATAATAATTAATAATTAAAAATAATACTAAGCCATATTGATCCCCCCCAGGAATGTCCTATGAATAACTCATTATAAATAAGACACAAGAAGAAGC
>JABUQX010009946.1:27500-44486 GCA_015478945.1 Trachelipus rathkii | reverse complement strand
TACTAATATATATATACGGTCAATAAGATATAACTAATAATTATCTGAACCTATAGATATAAAATATACTATATACATAATAACAATAATAATATATATAATAGAATAAAATATTACATACTATTATAAATATATATATATATAACTTATAATAATATATACGAAATATATAGATACGGTAATAATTATACGTATAAAATATATATAACTTTACATATATATATATATATAGATATTATATATTATATAATTATATATATTAATACTTATATATTATATTATTATATACTATTATAGTTAATTATTATTGATATTATTAAAAATATATATATACTGGTATAATATATTAAAATACGTATATATTATATATAATATTTTTATAATATATTACTATAATATATATATATATATACGTTATTAATATATTATATATATACGATTATATATAATATATACGAATATATAATAATATAACAAGTATATAATTAAGTATACTATTTATATATATATATATTTATACCATATATATAATTATAATTACGGAAAATTATATAATACGAACACGATAAATCAATGTATATGTAAATGGATAAATAATATATATATATATAATATAAATTAATATATATATATAATTATATAAAATATAAATTCTCTATAATATATTTTACATACTTTTATATATAATATATATATATATTATTAAATCTATTATATATATATATATTAATAATATTTGTATAAAAATTCATGTGCTCCAATTTATATTATTTTTATTACTTATTTTATGTTTATTTACCATACAATTTATCTGAAATTTGATGGTGACACTAATAAAATTATGAAAAGTTAATAATATTTTTAAAATTATAAATAATATATCATAAGAAATTATTTTTAAAATATATGTTAAAAATTTATTTACCTGAACTTATGCTTGAGAACCGAAAAAAGATTAATGCATTACCATCCATAAATTATTCTCACGTTTTAAGATTGATTACTTAAATAGCTAATTTTACCCAACTTGCTTATGTTTAACTTTAAAGCAGATGTATTATTACCCAGTATATTAACGCCACCTTCTCAGGAAATGTTAATAAAAAAAAAAAACATGAAATTTATTTCTCCAAAGTTTTACCGTCTTCAGGATAAATATATTAAAAATTTCAGTAAAAGCAAAAATTGTTCAGGGCACAAAAACTTGATAAAATGCATTTGGAAAATAAAATATTACACGTCTGCTATTTATAGATAAAAAAGGTGGTCTGACGAACTAAAATGTTCAAATCGATTGAAAAAACTTATAGACAAAATAAATAAAATATTATCTAATACTTGATAATCGGGCGATAATATTAACATTCAATATCATTATTTATATATAAAATTTTAACTCAGCTGTAAAAGAAAACCTTTTTAAAAATTTATCTCTTGAACGAAGAAGAAAAAAACAAAAAAAAGAAAATAACGATTTTTTTCGGTGTTGCTATTTTAAACGTACCAAAGCATGGGCCAAATCGTGTAAATAAATTTGTGGAACCATTAAATTTGGCATTCCAACTGGAAACTACAATTTTTTTCTTTGATATCCTCTAAAACGCGGATGGATTATAGGCATTCGCTTAAAACTGGCAATCCACAAACATTTTTTAAAATTATCGCACATGCAATCCTCCCAATTTATTTTGTATTCGCAATTTAAATCGCGAACGTCCACCCTATATTATATATATATATATAATTATATATATATATAATTAGAATATATATATATATATATATATATATAATATTATATATAATATATATATATATATATATATATATATATAATAATTATTTTATTATATATTATATAATATAATATATTATAATATTTAATATATATATATATATTGTTAAGACCTTGTTTTTGGAATTTATTTGTTGTTTGGTTTTATTTACCTTACGCGAGCATAGACGTCCCTAATTCTCTAATACATACATATGTTAAGATAACTAAATGAAAAGAAAAAAGATTCAAGTTTTTAAACACCCACGAGATAATTTATATAAATAAAATAAAATACTCAATTATAGTCTTATTAAATCTATTTGTACCTACTACCAATATAGGTTAAAAATCCTATTTAACTCCTTATTACCAAAATATAACCATAAAACCTATTATTACCCTATACTAAAAGAAACTATAAGATTTCAAAAAATCTCTTAGTATGACATATAAAATTCCGAAAATATTCACAATACAATTAATTGTCAGAATAACAATTACGGGAACGAGACGCTCTTTAGCGAAAACTTTATCCATAATTGTCCAGAAAGGGTATTCCCATTGAATCGCTGATTCCTGACATCCTTACCAGTAAGTATTAATTCTTTACGAGACAAAAACAGCTTCGCTAGCTAAATGACAGAAACTTTTTCAGGCCCCACCAGGCCAATCCAGAAAGGATTTCCAATCAGTGATGGTGAGACAAACGCGCCGTCTCACCCTCACATCCCACACTTCCTGGCTTATTAAGCCTACAAGGGCTAAAACTTTAATCTAACACGTGTTCCTGGATTTCTCCGCAATAGCCACCCTTGAAATGACAATATACAATTTGTATTATTTACTCATTTATTCCCTAAATAGTAGTGCACAACCCAATCCAAAACGTTTAAAAATAAAATCAATAAAATATATAATTTAAATAATAAAATAATCCCCCCAATCCTGATCTACACAAATAATATTTAAATATTCTGAATGAACCCAAAATAAAAAACCAAACGATCGAATTCAATAAACCAATATATAATAATTCCCTAGGGCTTAATATTATAACCACTGTGGCTCATGCCCCCTTAAATTGATATATAAACGTTAAAATAATGAGTGACAATCAACCAATAATAATAAATAATAATAAAAATTAATAATTATATTAAATTTAAAAATAAAACCACAATTGATCTTAAATTTTTCCTTCCCAATTCCAGTTAATCATAACAATCCCTTTCGTCTGTGTGTTCTTATTTTAAAACCTTGCTTATTATCCCTCACTACATGTCTCTATTGTGCCCAAACACAACCCACAGCACCACCACACAACGAGCACCACACACACCACACAACACATGATATATTTAGTATATATATAAATAATAATTATATAATAAATATTATATTATAATATAATTATATTAAATATATATATATATATACATATATATTTTATATATATATTAATATAATATATATTATATTACATAGATATATATTATTATTATACATTATAATAAATAGAGTTATTAAATATAATATATATTAATATATATTAATTATATTATATATATATAATATATATTATATATATAATATATTATAATTAACAATAATATATATTATATAAATATATAACATTTAATATTATTATATATATATATATAAAATTAATATTTAATATTATATTATATACATTATAATATATATATATTATAAATATATAAATATATAGAATAATATTAATATATTACAAATATATATATATATTATTAAAAATATATAATATATAATATATAAAAAAATAATAAATAACAATATATAATTTAACATATATAATATATATATATATAAATATAATAATATAATTATTAAAAAATAATATATTAATTATTAAATTATATATATATATAATAAAGATATATATATAATATATATTATTATATATAATAATTATTATATATATATAATATATATATATATATAATTTCAATAAAAAATTCGTTTTAATTTCCTAAAATAAACATTTATGCACCTTCAATTTCATCTGTCAGCTTTACTCACATTTTTAGGCACGGTTTCTAAATGCGATAAATCCAATTCCTTTTTTTACATTTCCTATTATATCCGTGTAAAATTTCCATATCCCCTCTAACAAAAAATACCCTATTTCGAATATCTCCATTTTACACATAAATTCTTAAATTGGCATGAAAAATTTCCAATGTCCTTTTTAATATTCCCGTATAATCGTTAATTATTTCCCATTATCACTCAAAAAAAATACCCCTATTTCGAATCTCAAGACAAATCCTTAACATCGCTCCAAAAAAACTGCGCTTTAAAATTTCTAGCGTTGAATTTTGGAATTACTATTAAATTTGTTTTTAATTTTAAAAAAACACAGAGAGCGAAATATCACTTTATTTCTACTCAAAAATGCACCTTAAAACATTCTTATTAAATGAGAATCTTCCACAATAAACAAAAAAATGGTACTAAACCTTCACAAAATGACTGTAAAATTCTCTTACCGAATTTTCAACTGGGAAAAAATTAATACTTGTTTTGTAAGTTATAAACAATCCAAATCCCTTTACGTTTAATGGATGATCGACTAGCAGTACTGATGTCCTCGTGACAATTTCAAAAAAATCTTTGCGGATATTTTCTTCCTGTAAATTTTGTTCAACAAAAACTTCAATTTTTAAACCTTTCAAAACAATTATCTCATTTGTAATCAAAAAAAGTACTTAAAACTAATGGCTATTGAATTTTTAGTTGTTCGTGTCCTTACAAATAAATAAATAATATAAATATATATAATTATATTTAATTATTATTAATATTATTATATATATATATATAATATAATATTAAATTTATATATATATTAAAAATATATAATATATATAATATATATATAATATATATACTATATATATATTAGGTCAGCCTCATATTAGATTTCCCATGTATTGACTAAACTAAACAAAATGACTAAACCTTCACAACATAACTTTAAAATACTCTACCCAGTATGACTTGGGGAAAATTAAAATCTGTTTTGTTAGTTAATCCTAATTTCATAATCCTTTTACTTATCTTAATTTTCTTATTTATACTTATTGTTATCTCTCTCTTCACTGAATTCATATCTGTTGCGAATGGGTGATTTGTTTGCGCGTTAAATGTTTCTGATTCACAATTAATTGCCGTTAATTTTTTTAACTCTTTCAGAAAGACAATCTATTCATTTTATAAAGTATTAACTAATGCTATGAATTTAGTTGGTCTACATAAATATATAATAATATATATAATATAATATAATATTAATAGTAATTATAATATTATATAATATATTATATATATATATATATAATATATAATAATATAATATATATATATAACAATATATTTATATATATAGTGTCAGCTCCAATAGATGTCCATATTTAAAAAAACATATAGCTACGTAAAAAACTGAATACATCTTGAAAATCAGCTCACATGTAATTGGTAGAAAATGAGAAAGATAAAAATAAAGGTGAATTAAAAAAAAACTAATAAAAAATAAAGAAAAAATAATAAGAAAAAAAACTGATTGAATTTTCAGAAGAGTCCAAACTTAAGTTGGAATTAGAAATTTCGTCATATGTAAGCAAATACGCGCAAACACACACACACACACTCTATATATAGATAATTTCTAGAGAAATTTAAATCGTTTTTAATGACCTGATACCCTGTGTCAAATTTTCCATTATAATTAATCTTTCCAATAAATTCTTTTGATATTTAATTTTTAATTTTATTTTCAATTTTAGTTTCGCTAGTTACCAAAAAAATAAACGAAAACGTTATTTTTTATGTTATTTAAATTAATTTGAAACGTACATTATAAATTTTGAGTCTATATTAAAAATTAATAATATAATTTTTTTTTTAGTCTGCATTACAATTAGCAAATTAAAATAAACAGTTTAATTTTTAGTACATATAGGTTGGTTTTTTTATAGAACAGGGGCACCTAATCTGGAAACTGGCCACTATATAATAAATATATATAAAATATAAATACTATACACACTACCCACCAGAATGTTACTTCCCTTAATATATGTATTATTATATAATATTATATATATTATATATAATATATATATAATATATATATATATACATATATATAATATTATATAACTATAATCACGTTTTAGCTCGGGGGGATGACTTCCACTTTAGGTTATACACTCGCCCCACCCACTCCCATACACTTTGATTTTTTTTCCTGAAAGACATCCCTATATAGTCATAAGACACAAAAAAATATAATAATCAATTGAATTAATTTTTTATAAAGTTTAAATAAAATACATGTAGACTCGTTGAAGGTCAAAAAAAACAGACCACCCATTTTGAATGTACCATCTTTAAATTTCCTTTTATATGTTAAATCAATTAATAAAACATTATTACTTAAATAAATGTTATTATATAAAAATATAATTATAATAATTATAATATAATAAAATAGAAGAAAAATTGGCTGGCCCAATTCACCTCCATTCGTGGGCAAGATTTGAACACCTTTTTTGCAAATCTATTCTCATATAACAATGTCACTTTTTTATTTTAATTATTACCATTAAATATAAGTAACGTTATATATTTAAATAGCTATATCGTAATAAATGTCGAATAATAATATTACATAAATAAGAATACAATGCGGCATCTCACCCCGTCACCCAACTATCTGTCACACTCCCTATTGCCCAGCGATTTTTTAACCACCAAATGCATGTTGGGAAAAAAATTTAGTGGCTGATGAAACAATGGCACACCAACATTTGTCAAAATCATAATTAAATCGTCCATTTAATTCATTTAAACATAGAAAAAAAAAAAAACTCGCATTTTCAAATGTGAAATTCTATTTAAGACATTTAACACTATATTAATTATTTTAAAAAACAAAAACTCTCTAGAATTAAAATAATTAAATAAATTGTATTGTATATAGCATGACATCAAAATAATTTTTTTTTATTTAAGTCACCCCCCGACGTACTATAACAGATCTTACAGACATCCCTATCCCTATCCCTATCACTATCAATCACTAATTATTTGATGTTGAATTGGTCGAATCCTAATCACTATCCGCCCATCGCCAATATATTATATATATATAAATATATAATAATATATATATATATATAATATATATAATAAGATTATATATATAATATATAAAATATATATTATAATTATATATATATATATAATATATTATATAATATATATCATCATTAAATGGTTGACTCAGGCGAAAATCAATAATAAGATCGATTGGCTTAATAATTAGGTAAAACCGAAATTTTGTAAACTAATCCTAACCTAACCAACGTACCTAACCAACAACTATAACCTAAATAAACTAAATTTCAGTATCTGATAAATTAATAAATCTAATAAATATATATATATTATATTAATATAATTAATATAATGTATATATAAATTATAATAATAATAATATATATTTTACAGTCCCACCACTCACAGCAGCCCTATCAGAGTACACGCCTCAGAATCAGCAACTTAAAATTAGTTGGGAAGCCCAAAATATTTAATCGTATTCCTATTTCTTAAAAATAATTTTGTTATTTTGATAAAATATTTATATATATTATTAAATAATAATAAATATATATAAATAATAATATTATATATAATATAATAATAAAAATTAATAAATTATATATAATATATAATAAATATATATATGTATATAATAAATAAAATACATATACCTATTTATAAATAGATTATATAATTAATATATATATTATATATAAAATATAATAATATATATATATAATATTATAATAATATATAATATATATAATAAATATATATATATTAATATAATAATATATATATATAATATATATATAAAAGATATATATATAATATATAATATATATATAATATATATAATTATATATATAATTTTTTTTTCAAAATGTTTCTCGTTTGAATGCCTCAGCAAAATTCAAGCCATATCGAGCAAACAATATGAGTTTAAAAGAAATTATACGCTCTGTCCACTTCTTTTATCTTATGAAAATCCTTTTGATGTGAAAAGATTTTGGTTCTGAACTCTTGGAGGAAAATTATGCAAATACATTAAAGAAATTGCCGTATTGGTTGACAGAAAAAAATACAACATCGATAGATTTATCTTTTTTGTCTGCCGAATTTAAGAATGGCAAAATTGTCAATAAGAGGAATTGATCGCCTACGATTAGATTGTCACTTATCACAAAGTTTCCTTTTTACCTCAAAGATGCATAATAATGAAAAGGTGCGACGCAGAGACTTTAAAGCACCTAAATAAGCTCTGCAATTGATTATTGTTTAGGCTGTTACTTACGTTTTTTCTAGTCATTCCAGCTTTGGGGACACAAACAAGACAAGAAACCTAAAATTTACCAATCATGTATTATAACTTATAACTAATGACTGTTAGGTTATAGCTCGGACCATTAAAAAGATGGTACGTTATTGTCTAGTTTTGTTGAGATACTCCAAACTTATTTTCTACAAAGGGAACTTTTCATTAACAAATTAACATGTTATTTAAGAATTGGACTCATTTAGAAATGTGTTAATGAATGTGCCATTTAAAAAACTGCCTTGAAAGAGCCAAATGAGTTAGAAAATAGGCTGTATATTTTCTAGATCATGAAGAATATTATACTAATAATACATAGAATTTTAAACTGGTTCAAAGTAGACAATTCCTGTAATGTTCTCTCTTCAGCTTATATTTAACCCTTTCATCCATATTATTGAAAAATTTGCTAATATTTTTGCTCCCGTTTATATAAAAGCAGTTAAAGTATCTTTCAGCCAACATTTACTAGCGTATTGTTCATTTATTAGTTGTCTTATCAACACATTGTCAATCAATCAGTTTTGGGAAGTGTTATGTAAAACTGGATTCTGTTTGTTGCTTAACAGGATAGTGTATTTGATGAAGAATAAATCGTCTAGTTTTAAATTATGTGATTATCATAACATATAAATTTTTTGCATTCATCCTCACTTTAAAAAGGATTCTTTTGAAGTTATGGATGAAGAAGTCAAAGTAGGTGAAGTTATAAAATTACTTTTGAATTGCATGATTACCTTTCCAATATTTAATATGCGAACTTTATTCTTTATTCTAAGCTTAATTAAAATTATTACGACGATTCTTTCCAGTGCTACCTTAATAGAAATCAGAATTATAAATTTCAAATTGATTGGTTCAAAACATAGCCGTTAAGGCTTGTACTAGGGATAGTCAGGTGTATAATTTGCTTCCCGAAGAAAGAATTGAAAGTTTCAAAAAGGGAATATTTAACGATTTGCATGTAAAAGATGTTTTATGGCACTTAATTCTTGACGGTAAGTTGAGAGAGCTTCAAAAGATTCTGAATTGGGCGTTTTGTGCCGAGGAGATAATAGAATGGCAGAAAAATTTCTTTTTATATTTGAGACAAGAATTTAAAGATTTTTTCTACGATTCCAAAGAAATAAAGTGTATTGATAAGTGTTTGGAATTGGGTATGTCTTCGAGTTTAATTAAAGATTTTAAAGCAAGTTTAGTTTCAGATGTAGAATACATTGTAGAGTTTTATATCTCCTCAATATTAAAAGGGGATTTTCAAAATATTGATTTCTTTTTGCAGTGGGTTTTTTCTTCAGAAATCGAAATAGTGAAATTTAAAAAAGATTTCGCATATGAAACACTCTCGATTATGGGTTATTTTATTAGTGATTATAATTTAAGCACGCTTAAAATATTTGTTAAATGGAGCGCTCTCTCTGAAGAAGAATGTAAAGATTTTAAAAGACAATATGCATTTAAAGAGAGCACGATTAAATTGTTGCACAAAGTCAATTAGACCAAACAGATGAATTTATTCACTGGGCAGAATTGACAGAGACAGAAGTGAAAGAATTTAAAGAGCTTGTAGTATTTAATGAACGAAGAAATGTAATTTACTCTTGTGCTGATCTCATAGTAAAGGGGGAATCGGGTTTTATCAAGGAATTGCTCAAATGGACCCAATTTTCCCAGGAAGAAATCAAAGAATTTTATTCTCTTTTGCCAGAGGCTCTTAATCTGTTTTTTCATATTACTATAAAAAATACCAAGTTAGTTGATATAAAAAACTTTTTCAGTGGGTTTCCGTTGTCGGAGAATGATATAAAGAGATGCAAGAAAAATTTACTTTTTAAAAACATTAAGGTTATTAAATATTTTGTAATAGAAAACAAGTGGGATGAGCTTGAAGAACTTTTAAGGTGGTGTTTTTCCTCTAAAACCGAAATCAGTGACTTTAAGAAAGAGATTCCATTAAAAATGAGTAGCATATGTTCGAATTTATTCTTTAGTGAGAGATTTGATGATGTCGACATGTTCATTAATTGGACAGGCATTCCCAGCAGTCTTAAAAGTAGATTACTGAAAAACATTATATTTGACAAACGTGTTTACGTTATTTTCAAACATTTGTATTACGTTGAAAAATTAAGAGACCGTTTTGAGAGATTGTTAAACCTGTTGTCTTCAAATGACGCCTTGTCGAACGAATGGAGAGACGCTTTTTTAAAGTGGAGGCGAGAAAACATTAGTACCCCTTGCCGTTATCGCGAATGCCCAAGGATTTGCGAATTGGAAAATCCTTTAAAATATTACAAACATCCCAGATATATCAATTCTATTTGTTATTTTTGTTACTCTTTCGTTGAAGAATCCGAACGTTTTAAAGAAGTGATTAACAAGCATATAAAAGAGCCAAAAGTTCAACTGAAAAGAAAACTAGATTCTTCTCTTAATAACGATAACGACGCAATAGACACCAAAAAAGATCCCTCCTTCTGGTAAACAAATAGGTCGAATGTTTCTTGAAAACTCAATTTTTCTTCTCTTTCTTTTCTAGGTTTTTATTTTAAAGGGTAAGAATCTTCAAGGTCGAATGTTGCCATCTTCTTATTACTATTTTGTCAAATAATTAATGTTACATATCTTCTTTCACATACATTTTAGTAAAATCATTCGCTGCCAAAATTTTTAGTATTATTATTATATTATTATTATTATATAATATGTTTGTATTGGCTACCTATTCAATGTCCTTTAACGTTTTTGCCTAGACGACTTTGTGTTGGCATTCGAAAAATAATATAGTATATCTCTTCTATACAAACTGGAAAATGATAAGTACATATTTTTACAATTCTTAAATGAATAAGTTTCAGATTTAAATGTTGTAATTAATCCCTATCATACAAGCTAAAAAAGAAGATTGATATTAATTACTTATTCCATCTCATACTAGTGGCGAAATTAACGACCAGGCCCTGCGGGGATTACAGTGATATGTAGACCATATATCGAGAGGGCCCCACATTTTTGGTGGGGAGGAGGCACATCACTCTTAAGTTACCCTTCATATACTTAAATATAAATATTAATTCCTTTTATACTTTGATATTACTTATTTGCATTAAATTATCTAGTATCGTAAAAAATCAGTATTCAAGTAACATCCTAAGAACACACCACACATCATATATACATATATATATAATATAATATAATATATATATATTATATAATATATATATAAAACTATATATATATATATTATATATCTATATATATATTATATATATAAATATATATATATATATTATATATATATAATATATATATATATATATATTATATGTAATATATATATATATAATATATAATATATATTATATATATATATATATTATATATTATATAAAATATATATAAGAAATATAATATATATATATAATATATTCATATGTATATTAAGGGGGAATGAATCGTATAGGAGGAGTGTTGTGCTTGAAGAAATTAAAGTAGAAAAATATGAAAGTTATTTAAGTTTTCATGTCGAAAGGAGACATGATAGTGGTTAGTAACGATGTTAGTGGAATTGTTGGAACGACCCTGGAAACCAAGGAAAGTGGATTATCCGTAACGAATGTTGCTAAGAGAAGAAATGTGATTGCAGAAGCGAGAATAAAGTCGATAGAAAGGCGTTTGTATGGGGCATGGTGCCCACCTGGCAGGGATATAACCCTTACATTGCACGATTTTACATAGTAGCTCCTCGCAGGTCTATACTCTATGGGATTTTCTGGTTGTGACGACCTCGCACTAATTTAATTACAGAGAGCGGTAAGGCTGGTCTCTTTTCACGTTTGTCAATGTTCTCCCTACTTGCTTTTCTTTTCGGATGCTTGACATCACACTTACCCCCAATCATTGGCAAAGAAAGGGAAAAGATAAGAACGAATCATATATATATAGATATATATTATAATTAGTATATAATATATATATATATATTTAATATATAATATAATATATATATATATATTATATATATAAATATATATATATATATATATATAATTATATTAGTGAGTGTTGATGATGGGACGATTATATAAATTTGACGATGGTATTAAATGAAAAAGTATATTTAAAAAATCATATATATATATATATATATAATAATATATATATAATAGTATATTAATATATTATATATATTATATTATATATATATATAGTATATAATATATATATATATATATATAAATATAATATAATAATATATATATATATATAAAACCGTATATATCATATAATATACTATTATCATATAGATAATAAAAATATATATATATAATATATATATATATATATTAATATATATAATATATTATATTATATATTATATATATTATAATATAGTATATATAATTAATATATAGATATATATAGCTATGTATCATATATATATATATATATAATATGATATAAATATAATATATATATATATATATAATATAATTTAAGATATATATATATATATATATATATTATATTATATATTATATATATATATTATATATATATATATATATATATATATATATATATATAATATATATATATAATATATTATATATATTATATATATATAGATATATATATATATGGTAAATATCTAGATTTAATCATGGTATATTTTCTGAAAAAAACTTTAATAGTTCAAAAAATTTCCAGTCCTCAGAAAAGTTAAGTTATAGTAAAGTTTTAAAGAAAATTCTTTTGCAAGTCTTCCTGGAATATCCAGAAGCTTCCACTAAAACATTTGTCTAACAAACTTATCTTTTGCTAAAGTGAGACAAACTAGAGTTTCAATACATATTCCGTTTCTTACAATGATTCATAATAGGAAATATATATAATATATATATATATAATAAACATATATATATGATTATATATATAATAATAATATATATATTATATAATATATATATTAATATATAATATATATATATATATATATATATATAATAGTATATATTTAGGAGACAGAAAGTACCGATCTACCTTTTTATAGTCAACTAAAACAGACACCCTCAACTAGAAATTCTGCGCTCACTATATATGATAAAAACTAATTACCCCTAACCTCTCATTTTTCCATATAGTAAATATGCTGATTTGCTCCTCCAAGGCAAGCGAGGACACGACCACGTCTTTTATCCTCTTCTGTGAGTTTGGCTTTGGCGATTCACAGATTATCAAAGGAGATGATCTAATTTAATCTAACAGTTAATGTCCACGAGAACTTTGACGTGTTTCGTTACATCCAGCGCTCGATTACAATGAGATTTACTTGTTCATCATCTCATAATGAGTTTTACAACTCAACCTAAGATAACTATAAAAACAAAACAAAACAAAGCAAAAAATGCTCTGGGGATATAAAAACCAGTACTAAAACGTGTTTATTCAATGTAAAAATGAATAGTATAATAGTATATTAATAGATTAATAGAATAATGGTAAGGTTTATTATTTGAGGTTATACTCGTATGTACTATAATTACAAATTCATTTCCTCAGGACCATAACGGTGTTAAATAATATCTATGACAAAAAGAAAAATTAAAAAACAGTTATAGCAAAATGCTGTATCAATATATTCTAAGAACCATTCGGTTGTATAAGAGAAAAATATGAGACATGAAGTCTTATTCAATTTAAGTAGACTAAGTAAACCCAGAAGGTTGTAATATAATACAAAGAATGTTATAAATCTTTAACCATAAGGTTGTCAATATTGTAAAAATAATATACAAATAAATAAAGAGTTTTAACCTGATGGTGTAAATATGTAAATAAATAAACTATAATAGCAATAATATAAATTAATGAACCAAACGGTTGTCATTAACAAATTACAATTAGAATATAGTAAATATTAATATTAATGATATGTTAAACCATAAGGTTGTAAATACAAGAAAATACAAATAAATACAAAAAATTAAAGTAGCATCAATTTTCTAATTCCATCTGATTTACAAATACAAATAAAGTTTATAATTTCGTAATGTTTTTACACTTCTTCTAAAATAATGTATAGTTTATCCAGCTGGTTGATATTAGTCTTTTTCTATAATATCACTTCTTTTCTATTAGTCTTTTTCTTTAATATCACTTCTATTTATAGTCTTCTTTTTCTATAATATCACTTCTATTTATAAACCACTACTGTTATTGTTTAATATTACAGAATATAAAGTTCTATTCTTCAAATTTTTTAAACAAACAATTAGTTTTTCTAAATAATATTTAGACAATAATCCATCCACTTAAACAGAAATGTTAACGATGAATTGATCCATGTTAATTTAAAGTTGCACTCATCAACAAACTTCCTTTTCATCTATTTATATTCATTTATTTTTCATCAAATTTAACTGATATTTAACCCACACACGAGATTTGCAGTATATACACATATGTACCAACATTTGTTAATCTTTTATGTGAAAACTGCATCAGCCGGGCTAAAGTCCCTCACTCCCCTTCTTTCACTATCAAAGAACTTGTTCAAACATTTCTGAATATCTTCGTATGCATATTTGTTTCCCAAATAGTATTAACGCAAAAGGCAACTCAAAGGTTTCCCCTTTTCCCCGCGAGGGTTAAATATCCCTCCAAAAGAGCTTCCGTCTCGTAATAAAATCAGATTTTAAATACTTGAGAGGACCATTTCACGTCCAATTCACTCTCTTGCTTGTGGCATCCTTCTAAAATTCAAAGCTCATTTAATTAAGTTTTGCTTACTGCTTTGCTGTTAAATAAATAAACCTCGAAGAATATGGCACTATGACTCGATTGAAGTGGCTCATTTAGTGCCAACTTAAAGAGCAAATTGGACCTATTTGGATACTTAATAACTAGTTTATTGTATCTTTTTTAATTATAGTAAAAATATAAACTATAATAAAAAAAAAGAAAAAAAAAAAAAAAAATCGCATTAAATTCGATTTTCATTTAGTTATTGAACGAGACTCCATGACGATACGAGTCTAATTCTTCCGTGTTAAATAAGGATGACGTTTCGGGGATTAGAATCATAATGAAATTGAGACGAACATTTTTTGGAGACGGGATTATGAAATATTTACTCTCTAATTAGTTATAAAATATTAATCTAGAACTTGGCATGATATATATATATATATATATATAATATATTATATATATTATATATATTTATATATATATGTTATATATATATATATATATATATATATATATATATATATATATATATATATATATATTATATATATATATATATTTATATATGTCATTGTTTGCTTAACATTCACCTCATACTTAGAGGTAAAAATATAAAATAAAATGTTGATTGTCAGTATTACTGTGATTTGGTAATAAAGATTGATTATTAATTATTTTTCCTTCAACGTTTCTACTAACAATAAATCCAAATATATGTTTAATTTGCATTTCTCGAGCAACCAAAGGTGAACAGTTAATTTTTGCGTCAATATGATGCTTGTGGTAACTGGACCGCCTTACCATCAAATATATATTATATATATATATATATTAGTATACTCTATATATATATATATATATAATATAATATATATATATATATATATATATTATATATTATTATTATATATATATATATATTCTATTTTCAAGTTTATATTCTACAATATAATATTAAATCTAACTTAACAAAAGTAGGAAATAATTTATTTTAACATTTTTTATTATATGCTGTCAAATTCTTTATAATGCCACGTTAGTGTAAAATAGGCCCTAACCTATTTTGTTTATGTGTGTGGAGGCAGACTTACATTTAAGGACGCAAAACAATGTATCTTGTCACCTTAGTTAGAAAGGGCTTATTTGATTGTACTTGGATTGTAAAGTTGGGGACAGGATAAGTCCTGGTTCCACAGTTATGCTGAAATTCATTGTTTCAGGAAATCTGAGAAACTGGTTAAAAGGAAAACGTTTAGCCGTATGAAATTTGCTGTACTTGATGATTTGGCCGTGAACCGACAAATCAGTAAACGGGATGTTACTTCTGTTTGGACCAAATGTGCTGGGTTCTTCTTCAAAATCCAAACATGTGTATCCAGTATCCAAACCTAACACACCGCAATGCGTCTAGTTCCTCATTCAGATGATCTTCCTGTACCTACACCTCTCGATGAATTTACTTTTGACTCAGAGGATGACCCCTCCGATCATGACACAAGGTATCAAGATCCTGACTTTGAACCATCAACATCTATGACATGTTCACATCATGAAATCACACAGGAAGAGCTTAACGATCTTGTATGAGATCTAAAGCTCTCACAAACAAACTCAGAATTGCTGGCTTCTAGGCTTCAGGGCTGGAATCTAAAAGAGAAAGGTGTAAACATTAGTTCATTTAGAGGCAGACAGAGACAGTTTTGGAAACTAGTTTGCGCAGGGAAAGTGACATCTGCTATATGCTGTGATGTGAATTGAGACTATTGGGACAGGCATTGAGACATGAGCATAAACCAGCTGTGGCGCCTGTTTATTGATTCTTCCAAACGTAGTCTCAAGGCAGTGCTACTCCATACAGGCAATGTTTTTCCGTCTGTTCCTTTAGCATATTCTACAAATACAAAGGAAAACGTATGAAGTTATGAGTCTATACGTAACCTAGTTGATGGAATACACAACATTAAATGCACTTTGTGAGGATCTTATGAAGGTT
>JABUQX010009946.1:20000-22500 GCA_015478945.1 Trachelipus rathkii | reverse complement strand
TCTACCAATAACAAAAAAAAAAAAAATGGTTACGTGATGAAGCTTATTAATTTTCTTATTTGTTCAAAGCACCTTTTGTTTATACAGAATACATATTTTCATGTAAAGGACAGAAAAAATTAAATTTGTTGTGCAGTGTTATTGCAAAATTTACAAAAATTTTAAAAATAGAATATATATATATATATATATATATATATATAATATATATATATATATTATAATATTATATATATATAAATTTTATATATATATATATATATATATATATAATATATATATATATTATACTATATATATATATATATTTATTATATTATATATATTAATATATATATCTAATATATATATATATATATATATATATATTAATATATATATATATATATATATATAATATATTTCATATATTATATAATATATATATTATATAAATATTTATTAAAAATATATTATATATATAATTATATATAATATATAGTATATATATATATCCATTTACTTTACTCTGAAATCGTTTACAAACAATATGCAAAGAGCTTCCGCTATGTCTGTAAATTCTTTTTACTCTGGTTAATCCTTCCCTATCCTCATATCTTTTTATAAATCTTTATTTTTGCCGATTTGAGTTTCAAACTTTTTGCTTCTTGCTTTTACAGCTTCTATTTTTAGTCCCTTTTTTTCTTGTTCAATTGTATCTTCCAGTTTTTTCAAAAAGAATGTTAAAAAAGTTTTATAATTTAATTTCATTTTTTTTTATTACGTTTCATGATCATGGGTTCTAGACCACTAAATAACCATTTTGCCTCTTTCCACGTACCACTTAACTTGAAAAACTCATAACGCAACAGCGTCATCCACCATCTAATTCCATGCATACAATCGTGCGTTGCCACCCAGGAAGTTACTGAGCTTTGACAAGTACGATGGATTTCATGCTCCAGATATAGATTCGAAATTCAGAGTAATTGAAGGAGCTCAAATCTTGGTTGACGCTGTTCGTAGAGGGGGGAAGCATATTTTCTTTTTTTTTTGTCACGTTAGTTTGCAATGAATTTTTTTAACTATCGTTTAAAACTTCATTATAGCGGGTAAACGTTTTTTATTTAGCTTAATCATTCTATATGTTCAGCCTCTATATTGTCCAATAATAATTGATATGCATTTTCTTGCAAAGGAAAGTGGATTTATCAACAATTTTTCGTCTTCTCAGAGAAAACTAACTTCAAAAAAAATGATAATAAATATTTGGATTATAAAAAATAAAAAAAAATCGTTAAGAGTTGAAAATTGCTGTTTCTTGAGTTGAAAATGTGGAAAATAGCCTCGTTATTTATTTTAAAACCATACCAATTTTGGAAACAGTTTAAATTTTATTTAGTACATTGTTTTCGTTCACAATATCAGCTGTGTATTATCAGTGGTATTATTATTATTATTATTCATTATTATTATTAACTAATATATATTATATTATTATTAATTATTATATATTATATTATTATTATTATTATTATTATTTATTATATATTATGATTATTATTATTATTATATTATTATTATTATTATTTATTATTATTACATTATTATTATTATTATTATTATTATTATTATTATTATTATTATTATTATTATTATTATTATTATTATTATTATTATTATTATTATTATTATTATTATTATTATTATTATTATTATTATATTATTTATTTTTTATTATTATTATTATATTATTTATTATTATATTAGTATTATTATTATTATTATTATATTATTATTTATTATATTTATTTATTATTATTATTATTATATTATTATCTATTATTATTTATATTATTATTAAAATGCGTTAATACTTCCCATTAAACATTTAGGCTAAATTAGTTTTAAAGGTCTTGAAGGATAACACCTTTTGGCATTAGATTCTTGTGTTAAACATAATAATATTTAATTAATAAATAAAAGATATGAAACGATTTGCTTAATTATAAAAGTTAATTATAATTATAAAATTAAAACTGAGTTATAATATACCGAAAAACAAAATAGTTTAAAAACAACCTCGTTGTTTACTACTGCTTCTGCCTATAGAATTATGGTAGCTTCTACTATACTACTAACACTACTAGTACACTTACTACTACTACTACTACTACTACTCACTACACACAAATAGTACTGTTATTATTTTTTACTATTAGTATGATATTATTATTACTCTGCCTATTAAGGTATTAGTACCCCTTACTACCATCAATTATTATCTTAATGAAATAAATTATTATTATATTATTATTATTATTATTATTATTATTATTATTATTATTATTATTATTATTATTATTATTATTATTATTATTATTATTATTATTATTATTATTATTATTTATTATTATTATTATTATTATTAGAACTTGATTTAGTCGAAATTTGCTGATTTTTCATCTTTTTTGATCATACTGTAATTTTGACGTATTTTTAAATATTAATCAAAGTAGAT
>JABUQX010009946.1:0-7500 GCA_015478945.1 Trachelipus rathkii | reverse complement strand
TAGAAAACTATATAATACTCATTATATCATATATTACATAAAAATAAATTAATTTTAGATATTGAGTAGTAAATGATATCTAAAATGACAAATGAACTTGGTGATTTCTAAAATATATTCGATAAATTTTTTATGTATGGACTGTAATTAATCTGTTAGTTTTTTATAAATTTAAGAGTAAATAAGTAATATTACATGAAAAAAACATATAATTTAATTTGTTAAATTGATAATGTATAAAAATCACTTGAGCTTTATTAAAGTCACAATACTCATTAGAAGCTCTCTTTCTATTGATTAATAAATATATAATTATTTTTACTGTACATAGGACTGGAGATTAGGATGGTTACTGAGTTAGTTATTTTTGAATGGGTGTCGTCACTGTCTGTTGAGGTTACTAGCTCCTGTATATTTGACCGCTTTTTATTGGACTACTTACTATTTTCAAATCTAAGATATAAAATACCGTGTGCAAACTAGAATGATAAAGTATTTCTAAAAAGAAAAGTAAAATTGATTCCTGAAAAAAATATAATGTAGAATAATTATATATAGATATTAAATTTACTTTAATATTTATAATATTTTGAAATATAACATTTTTTTTTACACTTTTGGGCTTGTTCTGAAATGGGATATTTTGATAAAAATTTTTACCGGGAGAAGAAATTTTATTTTTATAATATCTAAGAATTTAAAATACGGTGTTTATTTCAAACAAAGTATCGGCGTAAGGTACTTACGATAAAGCTATGTGTTGATTTAATGTCAAAAGCTGAAGTTTTCTGTTTTCTTTTTTGGTTATACACAAGGTGTATCCACAGCAATGACCAGGATGGATTTCAAATATCCTATTTAATATTATCATATGACATGGATACTCTTCTTATTTCTTACACTAATTCTTGACACACTCTTAGATATAATATAGATGTTACTTCGATATTTGTTTCCATTTCTTTTATGACAGACGCAATAGGTTGGCACCTATGTCATGGCGGGTAGGTAGGACATATACTCATTTCTCTTGGTCTCTCTTGGGATTCCCACATGGGAGGTGAATAGGTAAATAACAAGAGCATCGCATGATCGACTATCTGCTCAAGTAAAATACACAGGGGAATAAGGATGGTTAATAAAATAAAAGAGTTCTATTGATCAGGGTTGGACGACTTTCAAGCCATACGGGTATATTTGCAATTCTTTTTTCGGCATTATAAGACACTTATATGCCAAAATTTAGTCACTTTTTGTTGTTTAGATTACAAGCTAATTATTAATCTATTCTCAATTTTCTCATTTAGAGCTTCTAGTAAGCTATATATAATAAAGGTTGAATAAATTCCTGTCTAATTAACAGATAGTTAACGCAGAGGCATTATTTATAACATTTCTCACATACTGATAAGGTTGTGTCTATTATGACTCTTATAAAAAATTATTAATAGAGGAGTATTAGGTATTTTTTAGATATTTATTTAATATTTAATAAATTATTTATAATTAATTATTTACCATATACAAAAGGTATTTTGATTTAAAATTTTTCACAGATGTATAATAATCTTAACTCATAAAAGTTACAATCAAACTATATTTAATTATTCATTTGGCAATATTTTCTGTAATAGATAATCAATCCAAAAAAATTTTAAGGGTGCAAACCATGAGAGGCATGTTCCACAATTAGATCCACAAATATTATTTAGATAACTAATGTCTTAATATACACATTTTTTATTCTTATCCAATTTTATTTATTAATTTAGTAAATAACGCGCTTATATAATTTAATTGTATAATATAATATAATGAAAGTACTATTTAAAATGCAAATTGAGATAACCTTAATTAAATACAATGCAATTTTATATTCATTAATGATATAATTTTAAATTTATTATTATTATTATATGAGTAAAGTATATAAATTATTTATTGTGAACTCTATTATCTAAACTATAAATTCCCAGATTAATTAGTATTATTTTGTAATTATAAAATTTTTATATTTTATTCAAATTTTTTAATTTTTTTTACTACTCATTAGAAGTGTACTCATTCCTTATTATTGTTTTATTTGTTTCAGCTACTTTTATGTTGTTATAGTTGTTCTTATTCACAGGTATTTTGTTAATGTAAAGATTCAAACAATTTAAAGATCAATATTAATATTGTATTTAGTAAATACTTATATGCAATCTATCCATTTATGTCTATTTATTACCATTTTTACTCTATTTAATTCACTTATATAGTTTATTTAATATTTATTGAATATGTAGTTCAAGAGGTGTGCCATATAACTCTACAATCTAGTATGCAATTCTATATTGGAAGATTATCACTCCATTCATTTATTTATGTCGACACAATTTATTTTCCATATATTTTTTAAATCACTATTTTGTTTAGTATATTCATTAAATCATCTTTATGTTCAGTATCAGTACGCTTGTATAGATCAACTTTATCCACAATACATATATATTTATGTTCAAAATGTTTAATTTAATCATCGTTGTATTTAATACATTTAAATAAATTATTTTCGTTAAATTATGATTAAACCATCATTATGTTTAGCATTTCTAATTAAATCATCATGTGTTAATACACTTAATATCATCATTACTCTTGAAATATTCTAATTAATTAACCATCTTAATGTTCATTACATTTAATAAATTATTTTAATGTTCAATACATTTAATTGAATCATCATTATGTTCTGTACATTATATTAATAATTAAACTCGTAAAAAAGAGCTTAGGTCTTAGTGTATCATATGATCGTGTGTTAAGACTGTCATCACAAATTGGGAACTGTTTGTGTGTGAAAGTTATTATCAGCATAATGTAGCATATCCATTATATCTAAATAAAAATGTATTTACTACCGCAGCTGTAGACAACATAGACCATAACCCCTCCTCCACTACGGCAAAAGATTATTTCCATGGAACTGGAATTTCTTTGATCCAGCATCCAGATAGTATTGATTGCGCAATCAGTATCATTCATTTGCCAATTCATGCTAAAACTCCAAACACAAAGGCATTGCATCAACTACCGACCAGTTACACTGATGTTATGCCAGTTAATGTTAAGGTAAAAGGTTCACCTATATCTACACTTATTATTACATCAATGAAGAGGACAGCCTTCCAGGAATATATAAACCAATAACACGAGTGGTTGAAGAATGAAGAAAGATTTTAGATGAAACAAATTAAGTCATCAAGTCTCCCCAGTGAATATATCATGGGCTGCATATCATGCAAATCAGCAGTCAACTGATGTCACACCAAATTTCACGTACAGCTCTTTTGGCCTTTATTTCTAATTGAAGAGTGCCTACATAACATAGTGGCCATGATAAGACAATTCAAATGATATCGTATGATGATAAAACTGAACTGTGAGTTTAACCATTTAATACAACTATATACTGGACATAATATCACAATAGTATTCTTTAAATCACATTTTGATCACTAGATCTATTTTATATTAGCCTATAAATTAAGCAAAGGAGTAATACAATGGTAATATTAGGCCTAAATTAATAATCATATATGAAGAAGGTCACCTTGTGGTTATGTTGGAGTGAGCTTCCATATATATGATAATAATTGCCACTCTTGAATAAAGTTATAATTAGAAATAAGTTCTCTAGAAGATTATGGTTGGACAATATAAGCATTGGTTTCTAAGCTGATAATTGACGTCATCAAGTATGCAACAAGCCGGGGCAAACTCTCGAATTTTCCATTCCTTTAGATAGAGCGCGGCATGACGACGACAACATTATATCTAATGTAACTACAAGCGAAGAGAGCATCAAACATTCATCTTGTAAAAGCACGCACGTTTTTGCGTGCATTCTTTAAAATAAAAGTTTGAATTAGAGCGCAAATCTGCAAAAGCGCATAAAAACAAGAAACCTTTAATTGATACATATGTCCGCAATACAAAGAAGAAACTGGGAAGTCTTCGGATTAAGACTTTTTTAAAAACCAGTTGGCTGTGAAGAAAGAAAACGTAACACCCACAGTTTTCATTACTGGGGACAATTGTATATGGAAATGGAATTGGTGCTTACTTGACATTTTGTAAGCTTCTCTTCGAGTGGGCTTCTTTCGACATGTACTTAGATGTTTTAAAATATATATATATATGGTTGTTTTTTTTTTTTTTTTTTTTTTTTTTTTTTTTGGGCCATTAGACCAGTATAATTATGCTCGTTGGATTCCAGGTTATCTAAAAAAATATGGCTGCGTTAGTAGTCAAGCATTCAACAATTACCAAAGAGTTCAGTGATAGCCATTTTGTTGTAAAAAAAGACTAAACATATTTTCTCTGCAATTGCCATTGGTCAAGCTCCGACAGACAACGCTTGTTATAAAAGGGAAGAAGGTGCTATATGGAATCCTAGTTAATATAATTAATTGCCCTTCGTCGATGGAAATGTGTAGCAGGTCCAGAGGTTGCCAAAGTAATTGAAGAATTTGAAAAAAAACATTCAAAAACATAGAAATACAATTGCAAACACGCCATCATGAACAGACACCAGCATTTGAAAAAGATGTACGATCACTTGCGCATGTGTCTGAGGATTTTGGAAACCCATTTGAAGAGGAAAGCATGGACTTCTTGCATCTATAAAGTAAGGAAATAATTGCTTCCCCTTCGTTACTAAAACAATACAAAACATACAATAAATTGGAAAGGATCAGTTTTCTTTATATGTGGAAGAACGTATTGTAAAGAGAACAAAATCATTAGACGGTCATGCATCGAAACACGAAATGGAAATCTAGATGAATTTTTCATACAAGGACTTCAAACGAAGGATCGAAACTGACGTCCATGAAAAGAGAAGTTGAACTATTTTCTCAGTTGTATATTGCCTGCCAAACCCGAAATGGAAATCTGGATGAATTTTTCAGACATGAAAATCAGATTTAACCTCCTTCATTAACTCGAGATGGAAAACTAAACATTGGTACAAAAAGTGATCTATTGACATGCTTTGAAACACTTTCTGTTTCACACACTGAGAAACCCACCACAACAAGTGTGGTCGTTGATCGAGCTGCAACCATCCATATGTTGTCTCCTGGTTTTGCCAAAACATTTGATGATTATGCTAACTTTGTTTTCATTCCGTATGTGAAAAGGCAGTTTGACACTATGATTTCGTGTTTAGATATAGTTTGGGATATTTACAAATCAAATTCTATTAAAGGTACTGCAAGAACCAGGAGAGGAAAGGGAGCGAGACTGCGTGTGGTTGGAAATGCACCCATCCCGAGAAATTGGAAGGACTTCTTGCGCGTAGATGATAACAAGACAGAACTATTTCGGTTCCTCTCAAAAACTGTCATAGAAGCATTTGATGAGATTTAACAAGACACTTATCGTTACAGACGAAGATCAGATCCTCTGTAAATCACCAAAAGTTTTATTACATTTGCTTTCTCCATGTAATCACGAGGAAGCTGACACCCGCATTTTATTGCATGTTGCACATGCAGTTCAGTGTGGCTACCACAAGATACTAATGCGTACCGTTGATACAGATGTTGTAGTTCTATCTGTGATGGTGATGCAAACCTTTCCACATGATGTTCAACTTTGGTTAGCTTTTGGAATTGGAAAAATGTTCCGTTACATAGCTGCATATGAGATTGCCAATGCCTTGGGACCTGAAAAATGCAGGGCACTCCCAATGTTCCATGCGTTAACAGGATGTGATACAGTTTTTTCTTTTGTTGGACATGGTAAAGTGACAGCGTGGAGTACTTGGAATTCGATGCCAGAGTTTACACAAGCACTATTGAATTTGACTTATACCCCGATCAGTATTCCTGAAGAAATGATGTGCGCAATAGAGAGATTTCCCATACTATACATGATCGCACAAGCACAAGTACCAGTATCAACAAAAACAGAAAGAAGCTATTTACAAGAACAAGCTCAGTACAAAGATTTCCTCCAACATTAGATGCACTCAAACAACATGTTAACCCTTTCTTTCCCACTGTTGAATTTTTTATACATCACTTGATTTAGAATTTTCGACCTTATTACCTATTAGCATAAGGACCATTTTTGCATCAAATGACTCGAGGAGGAGCAAACAAAGCTGAATATACCTTGAAACATAAAATTAAATCCCTTAGTTGACTTCTGGGCCTGATGAAAGACGGGTGGTTGTCTTTTTATCGTCTGATGAGCACTTTTCGCTATTTTTTCCCATAGGTTTTATTTAATTTTAATAATTAATTATTTTCTATACTAAGTAAATTTTTCTTTCAAAAAGCATATATTTGGACTTCATATGTCATAAATAAAAATGTTTGCATGAAATTAAATAGGAATTTCAAGTTAAACATAATTTGGGAATGAAAAGGTTAAGAGAGCCATATATCAGGGTTGCTACATCTGGGGGCAGACACTAATTCCAATTCCTTTATTACCTCCTGTGACAAGTTGGGGTTGGAGTTAAGTGAATGATGGCTTATATGTTCCAGAGTAGATATCAATCCCTGAAGCAGCTAAATCATGTGAGACAGCTTTCGTTTGTGCAAGAGGGAATGCAAGAATAGGCTTGCAAAAATGCATCAGAAAAGCAATTTACCATGCACGGATCTATGCACATGAGAGGGAGAATGCGAGGGGGAGTGTTTTAACTAACTTTCAATACATTTGGTTAATTTCAAGACAGTGGCGTACGATAAACGAAAATTTATATATATGTTCAAAAATAAACTTTGTGCATTTATCAATAAACAATAAAATGAAACTGTAACTCTTAAATTATTATGTTTCAATAAAAATTTAGCAATGATAAATAGCATTGTAAATTTTTTAAATCGTAATCAATGACATTCGCAAAATATGCAACTCGAACTAGTTATTTAAATAAATGTTATTATAATTAAAATAGCTCCCATATCTCAACGCGCAATTGGCGCATAATATAAGTGTTGCCCCCAATATCTTTAAATTACCTTCAATTCGTAATGCACCATCACTGCCGTTTAGACCGAATCGCTCCCACAAACCAAGTTAATTTATGCTTAGATGTATATCACAGGACAACGCTATTTTTTTTAAACTTAGTTTGGCAGCTGGATTCGCGTGATCGCCTTAAGAGGTTGTGTATTAGTAAGTTTGTCGTCAGTTATCATATATATTATATATATATATTATATAATATTATATATATATATTAAATCATATAATATATAAATATAGTATATATATAATATTATAAATATATAATATATAATATTAATATTAGGTTTAAATATTAATGAGTGACACATTTGTCTTAAACTTCTGCTTGCCAGGATTTGGCCTTTTTATATTTATACAGTACAGATTCGGACAGTTAGGTATTTTATTAAAAAAAAATGGTTTAAAACTATATTATATGTGTAAGTTGGTGTTTTTCATTTATAAATCTTAATACTGATAAGATCACTT
>JABUQX010009945.1:25000-28419 GCA_015478945.1 Trachelipus rathkii | reverse complement strand
ATTTATTCATATACCATATATATATATATATATATATATATATATATATATATATATATATATATATATATATATATATATATATATATATATATATATATATATATATATATATATATATATATATATATATATATATATATATATATATATATATATATATATATAAAATGTTTCATGGGGAAATATTTTGGATGTTTGTTGTATCAGCATCAACTAATTGTCCATAATAAGGAGTTGAGATAAGTGATAATGGGGTCAAATGCCAGTTCAGCCAATCATCGACCTGTAGTGCTTTGACGTCACTAAGCCCCTTCCCATCTTGATATTTATTATTTTTGTCGTTTTTCCTTGCTGGTTGTTGTATGTTATTGTTGTTTGATGTTTTGTATCCATAGGCTGCACATGTACAGCACGTACATGCATACTTATTTACTTACATATGTGTACATGTTTATTTCTGTTTTGTTGTTGTTTTTTGGTTTGGTACTTGGTTTTGCTTTTGTTCTTGTTGTTTTTATGCACGCGGCACAAACAAATACAGTCAGACA
Organism: Trachelipus rathkii; assembly: GCA_015478945.1. Lineage (NCBI taxonomy): Eukaryota > Metazoa > Arthropoda > Malacostraca > Isopoda > Trachelipodidae > Trachelipus > Trachelipus rathkii. Next base: position 27,868 of record JABUQX010009945.1, on the reverse strand, counting down.
CACACACCATGAGAGCTACGGGTGACATTACCCGTATGATGAAGTTTGGTTTTTGTCTTTTGATGATGCGTGGGCTCGTATCTACTATCTACAATATATATATATATATATATATATATATATATATATATATATATATATATATATATATATATATATATATATATATATATATAAATAAAAGCTGAAATATCGTGGTATATTAAGAGAAATAAAGGAAATAATAATAATAATAATAATAATAACAATAATAATAATAATAATAATAATAATAATAATAATAATAATAATAATAATAATAATGATAATAATAATAATAATAATAATAATAATAATAATAATAAAAATATCGTGTAATATTAATGATAATAATAATAATAATAATAATAATAATAATAATAATAATAATAATAATAATAATAATAATAATAATAATAATAATAATAATAATAATAATACAATCGATTGGTATCATTAGAAATGATCTAGCAATAATTTAAAACCTTCAAAAAGCTAAAATAGAAAAACCTATTGGGAAGTTAAACCCACCAAATTCAGGTTAGAAACTCAGAAAACATTCTTCCGAACCTCAAAAACACTCTCGCTGAGTTCAGAAACCTTTTTTTTAACACGTCAATTGTCAAAATCTAACGAAGTAATGAAAATTTCTAAGTCAAATGTCGAAATTACTTGGATTTCTTAACTTTCAAAGGCTCCCCAATCCTGATCCTTAATCCTAGAAATGAGCCTTTGCCTTTCAAATCACTTCGTCGTCATTGATGTGCAATGTGTCCACAAGAAGAAAGAGCCAAGCTCAAACGTAGTTGAGGGCATTAACCAAATCAGCTGCTGAAATGCCTGCAATTAGGTGAAAAAATTGTTGGAAATATTAAAAAGCGCCAAAAAAGTTAAAAAGTAAAATGCTAAAAAGTAACATGCTAAAATTTCCCAGATTTAGCGTCCTAGGTTGCAAAATTTAGCGACATATCTGTCATCTGGCATATATATATATATGCTATATGTATATATATATATATATAGAAATATATATATATATATATATATATATATATATATATATATATATATATATATATATATATATATATATATATATGTCTATTTATAAGTGGTTGACACCTGGAGAGAAAATCGAGAGGTCAATGTCTCGCTATTTTAAAAATTATAGGGTAAATACGAATTACAATTTAGCTAACCTAACCTTAACCTAACCTAACCTAACCTAACCTAACCTAACCTAACCTAACCTAACCTAACTTAACCTAACCTAACCAAACTTAACCTAAATTAACCTAACCTAATATTAACGGAGTCAACCACTTATAAATGTCATATATATATATATATATATATATATATATAGAGCATATATATATATATATTGAGTTACCGCTCGCTATATATATATACAGGTAGTAAAGATATATATATATATATATATATATATATATATATAAATATATATATATATATATATATATATATAAATATATATATAAATATATATATATATATATATATATATATATATATATATATATATATATATATATATATATATATATATATATATATATATATATATATATATACTGGTTTATAAATATCTTAAATGAATATAAATCTAAAAAAAAAAGGTTAAAAATCTAATTTATATAATGTTTTTGATGTGCCTTTTAAAGTCTGTATATATTTCTATTTCCTTTTAAATTTCCAATTAAATAATATTGATATATTGAAAATCCAATTATTGATATTTAAAACCTAATTATATTGAATAATATCTATAAAAATAACACTAACACTGTTAATAATAGCAATATTAATAGGAATTATTAAATTAATAATAATAATAATAATAATAATAATAATAATAATAATAATAATAATAATAATAATAATAATAATAATAATAATAATAATAATAATAATAATAATAATAATAATAATAATAATAATAATAATAATAATAATAATTACGCTATGACACACACACACACACACACACACACACAATAATACAATAATAATAATAAATATAATAATAATAATAATAATAATCAAAATAATAATAATAATAATAATAATTGCGCTGGGGAACAAATATTTCCTGACTTGTATTTAAGACTTCTTTCTTATGTAGTTTTCTTGCCTTGAAATAAAAAATTATATTGGTGTTTGCCTATAAGATCTAATTTTGCCGCCATTCATTTGAAAACTATAAAAATGTTAAAAATAAATAAAAAATATCCATTTCAGAAATGAAAAATCTCTATATCTTTGTGTGTGTGAGAGAGAGAGAGAGAGAGAGAGAGAGAGAGAGAGAGAGAGAGAGAGAGAGAGAGAGAGAGAGAGAGAGAGAGAGAGAGAGAGAGAGAGAGAGAGAGAGAGAGAGAGAAAGAGAAAGAGAAAGAGAAAGGAAAAGTGAAAGAGAGAGAGAGAGAGAGAGAGAGAGAGAGAGAGAGAGAGAGAGAGAAGAGAGAGAGAGAGAGAGAGAGAGAGAGAGAGAGAGAGAGAGAGAATCAATTTGAAATTTTCACAGCATATATATACGTTAGGGCAAGATACATATTGTATTTCATTATCTATTTGTATATCCAACGGTTTTCTCTCTGTTGGCGGGAAAAATCATTTACTTTTAATTTTCTTTTTTATTTTTACATGTCAATAGTGTTAAAACTGGACCTGACATACAAAAACGAGTAAGTTTGAAATTCACCCAAATACATGAGAAACAAGTTTTATATACAAGTCCAAAATAATTTGCTGACCAGTATTATTATTATTATTATTATTAGTATTATTATTATTATTATTATTATTATTATTATTATTATTATTATTATT
>JABUQX010009945.1:0-20000 GCA_015478945.1 Trachelipus rathkii | reverse complement strand
ATATATATATATATATATATATATATATATATATATATATATATATATATATATATATATATATTATGGCATACTAAACGTGTCAGAAGTAATAATTCTAAAACCCAAAAGGTAGCAAAATTTATTATTTTAGCAGGACGCTTCGTGAAAGTTTGCTGTTTAGTGCTACTGGCAGGCCCATAACTATGAAGGGGCGGTTCCCCGTGACCTCCGATCATTTATTTGATAGACGGAGATGCTTCCTTGATTTAAAATATAGGAGGTTAATCTATGGTTAGCGTCCTTTGGTGATAAAAGGATCACCTTACCTTACTGTCCACAGGTTCTTGAAATATAATCTGTTCTTTATATTATTTAGTTTGTAATATGCAGATTTTTTTATTTTTTAGCAACTAGCAAGAGACACTTATCATGCGTGACCTCTGATCATTTAAGTACTAGAAGGAGCTATTTACTAAATTCAAAATACAGGCGGGAATATTCTATGATTACTGACCGTGAATCCCACAAGAAACACGTGACGTTTAGCAAAGTAGCAATCAAAAGTTACTTTATTAAAAAAAAAAAACTTCTCCTACTTGCTTGAAAAAACTGTTAGCAATAGTAACCTGAAGTCTGTTGAATAAAACAATATCATATCTTATTCAAAACTTTTTCTTCTTATATAACCAGCTGGCCAGTGATTCTTTCTCAAAATAAGCTTAATATCTTTCATCATATCTTCAGTGATTGTCCCAACTGGACCGCACATTCGCCGTCGTCATTTAATTACTCTGGTCCATTAACACCTTCTGTAAAGGTTAAATCTTGCGCGATATCTTTATCTGAATCCTCCCACTTTAACAGTAAAAGTATTTTTTTCTTATCTTAGAAATGTAATATTCTCCACGATATTAATGAATTTTTGGTTAATTGTAATCACAACCAGCCAGTGTGCTGCGTCGTGTAAACTTGGCAGGAGGGGCTGCAGGTTTTTATATATTAAGTTATATATATATATATAATATAGTGTATAATAAATTGATATTATTGATATATTATATATATAATATGGATAATTATTTAGTAAGGTATATTTTTATTTTTATAGAGTCGTGAATGAAACATATTAATAGTTAGGTAGTATATAATATTTATATAGATATAGTATATATATATTATATAATTATTTAATAATAATATTGATCTGAAGCACTTTGACGTCGTTAAAGCGTTAGTCCGTTAATTAACTCGTTAATTTTTTCGTTAACTTTAACGCTTTCGTTAATTCGAAAAGGAGTAACGGACTATTAACGAGTAAAAATTTTTCCCTACATCCTTAATCGTTACTTTAATTATACGAGTTTATAAAATATTTCTTATCAGATTTTTAAATTGTAATTTAGTATTTGAATATCATATATCGAACTTATTTCTCAAAATTTTCCTAACGGCTTCTCTCAATGGCTCAAAAATGTGTTGTTATTCTTTTACACGGTGTAAGCCATGTTGGAACCTTTGTTTGTGGATGTTTTTTTTGTTGTTCTTTTTGCTGTATGTTCTCTTTGTTGTATTTTGGTTCTGCTGTAAATATAAAGAGATATTTTGACTGTTTGCCTTGCGGTTCTGAAGGTTGTATCTATTAGACTTTCTGTTCTTTTGTATGTTTAGCTTGAACTTCTTTCTTTTGCGAATAGTGAAAAAATTATAAGAACTGATGGTTGCCTGCATAAGCGTAGTATATATCTATATATTTAGAGGAATTATATTCATATTTTGTATTTATTTGAAATTCTAAGTTTGACATATGTTCCTATTTGTTTGATTTGTTACAATTAATATAACTACTTCGGGTGTTGCCGTAAAGAGAATTTTCTCCAGGTTTTCAATGTCTGTTATTTATAACATCGTTAAAGTAAACAAGTATTCTATATCAGTCATATTCGTAGGGTTCGATGTGTCTATATATGTATAGGTCATTTTGATTGATGTTCAGGTTTTTTGAGTTTTGTTGGTCTCTTACATATGTTTGTGCAATGCTGCGCGGCTTTTTCGGTTATAGGATTACATTCAAGTGTGTGGTGTGTTGGTTGGGTGTTGTTTGTTTGGGTTGCTTTGGTTTTTGTTTGTTGTTGTTTCGGGGTGTTTTGGGGTGGTGTTGTGGATGAAGTAGTGTTTGTTTGGTGTATGTTGTTTTGTTTGGTGGTGGTGGGGGGTGGTTTTTTGTTGTTGGGTGGTTTGGGTGGGGTGTTGTTGGGTGTGTGGTGTATTGGGTCGTTTGGGTTTGTGTGGTTGGTTGTGGGATGTGTGTGTTTGGCCCGTATAATCCAATTCCTCTGCCAAACATTTGTTAACAGATCCGGATAATGGAAGGAACGACATGTTCAATTCTGCGTTTCTACTCTGGCATTTCATTGGGCAGCCCCATTGGAAGAAATCACATGGCGTTTAAGTCCGGGTGAACCGGGGGGGCCAGATATGATTAGAGCTCTGGTCCGTCTGGACCATTTATGACCCACCGCACAATGATGTCTGGAGTTGAGTCGTTTCAAGGTTGGTTTGTGGCCGACGGCTCGGCATTTATGTGTCGGTCCAATGGTTGTGTTAGGGGCGCGTCCGAGGTCGTGCTGCGGTAGTTATTTACAAGGTTGTAGCCGCCTTTCGAGCCTCTAACTGAAATGTGTAAATAAGAGCTGCATTTATTTGTACATAAATCGAGGATAGCGACCCCTGTTAACGCGTTGCTTCTGCGAAAAGAGAAAGGTCCGAAGACCTGGCGTTCGAATGAGGTCGCGAAAAAAGGGTGGGAGAGCGGCTGGTTGTTGGTGATATTCGTATGTGTCTGTGTTTACTATTTCGTTGTCTAAGTTCTATTTGTTTGCGGATTTTTTTCAGACCCCAGATACGCACATTATGGGCATTCGCATTCACCTTACCCTGGAGATGAAAGGTGGACTCATTCGGTTAAACTACTGGTATCGGATCATAGTAATGGTCATCGTCTCGGACCTGACAAATGCACAGGCAGGAAGGTAAACCGCGTAGAGCCTATGTCTCGGGCGTTTAAAGCATTACATAACTTGCGAAGCCTTGTAATGCCACTGCATAATGTGGATTTGATGACGTTCGCTTAACACCCTTGGGGTTCCACAGGGCGCCGTTTTTTTGGCACCTCAGTCGTGACTTGCTGCGCATGGATGGTTTAATTGGACTATGAGAAACGATGGCGGCTGGATCGCGGTCCGGCGCGAGTGCCTGTACATTTTCAGCTTTTGGTGGGCCGGTTCCTGTTATTACTTTTGCGCTTTTACAATTACTTATCCATTAAGTTGGCAGATTATTCTCTATAGGTGAATCCTTGTGATCGGTCGAATGTTGTTTGCTCACTTTATTTAGGGGAGGTTCACATTGGAAACAGGTTAAGAGCGTATATGGGCACGTTTGAATGGGTGTCGTAATGGTGTTTACAGATCCATCGACGGGTAGGGTGTCAATTGGTGAGAACGGTAGCAGCAGGAAGCTGTGATTCTGCTATGGGACTCGCCATTTTTTGTCTATTGTAATGTGGGCGCAATCTTCGGACTTATTGTATATTATTGATTCTATCATCGTGGAATGGCGGCGCGATGCGGCGTATGTGCGACCTTTCAGGAACTCCGTTCTGTCTGCAGTTTGCCATATTCGAAACTATGCAACGTACTCTTTCACTTTGATGTATGAATGATATGGTATTAGTTGTAGTATTATGCTGTGTGAGTTTGGGAGTTTGATAAAAGCATGAAACGGGAATTCTTACGACACCGCGGTATTAGAAGTATTATTAATAAAGGTATTTACGCTTTGGAATGTATTCTTCGGTCAAGCGGCAAAAGCATGCTGCTGATATTGGGTCAAAGCCTATATTGAGGATGGTGTCTGATAAGAGTTCTAATAGGCATTATTTGAGATTATTGTTAGGGGTGATATGTATATAATAAAAGTAAGGGTGATAAGGGGAAATTTATTTTTATTACTATTTCTACATATTGTGAAGACGGTTTTGTATGGTTTATGTTAACGGTTAAACGATTACGTTAACTTCCGCCTATCAGTTCTTTTACGATAAAGCGCTTAAATGATTAACGTCCGTTAATATTTTTTGTGTTAACGATTATAAAGAGTTATACTGAACGTTTAGACTTTGTTCTCATTAAGTGCCCACCTTTGTATATAATATATATAGATAATAATATATATATATTAAATATATATTATATAAATATATAATTATATACATTAATATATATATATATATATATATATTTATTTATATTTTATAATGATATTATTAGTATATATTTATTTATATTATATATATATATATATATAAATCAAGGGGCGGTAGTAAAATAATCATTTTTATATTGGTTTTTCTTTATGTTTGTGTGGTAAGTGATATGCAATGCATTAAGATTTTAGAAAACTTTTTTTTTTAAAATATCTTGTGGCTATGCATTCGAACACTATTCTGCAATTATTCAAAGGACCTGACGGCAACTCTCTTAGATTTGAAAATATTGAAAAAATCAATTAATCTTTTCTAAAAATATCAATATCTCATTGGCTTATCCTTAATTCTAAATCATTCATTATGTTTTTATTTTGTGTATCACTAGTTTCATAAACTGTTTTTTTGGGGTACTTTTTTTTTTTTTTAATATCGATTGCATGTATTCGAACACATTTAAGATAAAATAAAGCCTATAAAAATAAAATTGTAAAATTGTAGAGGTGTCAAATTTGAGAAAAAGTTACGCTAAAAAGGCGTCATTTGGCTCTGCCATTATCAGGATTTAGTGTTCTCTTCTTCTCTCTCGTTTTCCGTCTCTCTCTCGGTCTCTCTCCTCTCTCTCTCTCTCCTCTCTCTCTCTCTCTTCTCTCTCTCTCGCTCTCTCTCCTCTTCTCTCCATCTCGTATGCCTCTCTTCTCATTCCTCTCTCTCTCTCTTCCACTAAATCTCTCTCTTCTCCTCTCTCTTCCTTTCTCTCGTCTCTCTTCCATTTCCAGGGTTTGTTTCTTTTTTTTTTGTGTTCTCGTTTGTCGGGTTGTTGGCGGTTTGGGGTCGTGGCGGGTGGTTTTTCTGTGAGTGCTGATGTGCTGCTGCTCGCTCATCTCTCTGTCCTGCTTCTGTGTGTTCTCTCTCCTCTCTTCTCTCTCTCTCTCTCTCTCTCTCTCTCTCTCCTCTCTCCTCTCCTCTATTTCTACTCTCGACTGTGATGTTCTTCTCCTCCTCTCTCTCTCTCTCTGTCTCTCTCTCTCTAACTGAGATGTCTCTCTCTGTTCTTCTGTCTTCTCTCTCTCTCTCTCTCTCCTCTCTCTCTCTCTCCTCGTCTCGTTCTACTTCGTCTCGTCGTTCTGTTTCGCTTGGGGTGTCTTCTCTTTTGTGGGGGGTTCTTCTGGTCGGTCGTTGTGCTCTATCTCTGTCTCTCCGTCTCTACTCTCTCTGTCGGTCTTTTGTTCGTTCACAAAATGTTCCTCTTCTCTCTCTCTCTCGTCTCTCCCCCCTCTCTCTCTTTCCTCTCTCTTCTCTCTCGTCTCTTCGTGTGTTGGTGTGTGGGGTTCGTTTGGTGTTGGGGTGCCTCTCTGTTCTGGGGGTTGTTGTGTTTCGTCTTGTTGGTCGTCGGGTCTGTCTTTCTTTTCTCTATTATAGGGTAGTGTATTATGGGAGTAGGTTGGTTATTAGGGGTAGTTGTAATGTATAATATATAAATAGTTAGTATATTTGATAATTTTAATTTTATATTGAGGTTAGGGGGAGTATTATATAGTTAGTAGTATTGGAGGTATATATTTCTATCGTGTTTTAATTATTTTTTTGCAATATTTTCTACTTATTTCGTTCTGGTGCGACATAAAAATTGTATAAGGAATTAGGAAAAGAGCGTATCGGGTTAGCTTAGGTGTTTCTTCCCGTGGGTTGGTTTGGGTTTTTTGGTTTTGTTTTTGTTGGGTGTGTTGTGTTTGTGGTGGTTGGTGGTGTCCTGTGGGGTTGGAGGTATATATGCGTTATCACTATAAGCTCTGTGACTATTAGTGTTCTCTATAATTATCAAGGTAAGTAAGAAGAAACAGTGACTATTTGTGGAGGGGGCGAAGTTCTAGTCTTATATGCTCCCGTAATATTTGGATAGCCTTAATATGTTGGTATGGTGGTATTTGTGGGGGTAGGTTTGAATATTTGATAGTGAGATAATAGAAATTTCAAAGTGCTAGTGAAATAAGTTTGAAGGTTTAATAGCCAGAAGAGCGGGGCAACATTATGATGGTAATAAGTTGATCTGTATATTGAATGTTAATTCTGGTAGTTTTCGTAGGTTTGTGGCTAATATTTTGGGTGTGTGGGTTTGTTTCCTTTATTTTTTTAGACTTTATTATATATTTGGCTTGTTTTTTTTTTTAATAAGGGTTCGGCCAAATATGTAGTTGAGCTCCTAGCAACTGAAATTTAGTGCTGAATAGTTATTTGACTTATAACCTACTAGAACAATGCACATTTAGGCTATTCTAGCCTTTATACTTTTTGATTTTTTAATCCTAAATTCGCCATTTTAGATTAAAAAATCCAGGCAGGCAGGGAGGCAGGCAGGCAGTGGAGTGTTAGTTGGAGTGGAGGCGGCAGCAGCGCAGCAGGGGGAGCCCATATGCTTTTCAAGAGATAATACACACCAATATTTCGAGGAATGAATAATAATCTTACAACGCTAATTCCACGCAATTATTCTTATAATGCTCAAACTCCCAAAAAATTACAAATTTTTTTCAATATCCATATATATAGATTTATAGGATCATTATATATCCCTATAGTATCAATATACTATATATTATATAATATTTATATATATATCATATATAATATAGATATAAATACTAAAAATATATAATTAATATAATATATAATATATATAATAATAATATTAATTATTATATCTATTAATAAAATAATATATATAATATATATATATATAATTATATATCTATATAAATATATAAAATATATTTATAATATATTTATTTATATAGTAATATATATATATTAATATAATAGTTTAGTATATTTATTAAAGACTACCAAGTCGTCAGGTTTTTAGATTATTATTTATTTGTTTTTTTTTAATATTTCTACTATATGATCCTACAGATCTATTTAAATGCTTGGATGAAAAACATATGATTCAAAAATATAAGACGTTCAATTAGAGTTTACACTCCGTCAGTTTAAAATTTTTTTGGTTTTTTTTTCTTTAACTAAAGGAAAATACCAAGGGTAACCAAAGATCGGAGAGCAGGGGGTCGTCTCGGCCTCCGGGGGAACAGACAGAGGGGTAGGACCTATTCCCCCCTCGGGAGAGGTCTCACGACCCCCCTCTTTGGTATTTGGGGTGCGCGGCGTTCCTCACGCCACTCACGGATATGGAAAACTCCCCCTTCCCCCGTCGGCTCGAGCCCACTAATTTTTTTTTTTTTTTTTTATTACAGTTTAATAATTTTAACACGCTATTCAAATATTAATGTTTCTTAAGTATCGTACTTTGATTACGCCTTCGAGCTTAAAACGGAATTTTTATTTAATATAATTTTTTTAACATTTTGTATAAGTTAATACATGCTCTAACAGTGTCGTACTTGATATTTCAATTTTAAATTTATAATTTTAATTGATAAAAAAAATGATTATAATAATTATGAAAATTATTTCAAAAATTGAATAATGTCAATCACACTGAATTCATATAGTTCATATACCGCAAATTTTTAGAAAAAAAAAAAAAAAAATCAACAAGCGAGTCATAAAACATAACAGCGCCATTTTTTTTTACCGCTATCATATTTTACGTATATATAATATATATATAATATATTTATGTATATTAAATGTAAAATTTATAATATGTAATACAAAATTTATATAATTTGTAATTTTTATACATTTATTAATTATATATATAGGATCGGCGGGGTACGCCGCACCCAGTTAGAGTGTATTCAGGATCCCATCTAAAATAAAAAATATATAAAAAAAAAAAATTTTTTTTTGCTAATTTAATAGGCACGCGAGATGTAGTACTACAATTTTATTAGAATCATCCTTAAATTTCTAGAAAGTTTTATATTTTTATTTTTATAAAAAAATGTGAACAATTAGGTACAAAATCAAAATAACTGCCCAAATATGAAATTTTCATTTTTGAAAAATGTGATTTCTGATTGTTATCAAATGAAAAAAAATATGATCGATATTTAATAAATTAGAGCAAATTTTATTTACTGTAATAAATGGACTGAACTTTTTATAAACACTTACTAGTAAATGTGTTTAGAATACATCCTTATTCTCTATCCGAATTGATGGGTTGAGACGACCCATTGTTTTTTAGTTAATCTACGAAATTAATTATTGAATTTTTTTTTAAATATAAGAGATTTAGAATTAATAAAATTACATATATCGAATTTTAAAAAAAATGTAATTGAAATAAATTTATTTAAACTCAAAAAGTCAAATGAAAAGAAGGAGGTGAATCAGGAACCTTTTTATTTTTTTTTTTATTATCGAAATTGACATTTTGTAATATATATATGATTTATATGAAAATAATTTTATAGGAAAAATATAATATATTAAATTAAATTATAATCTAATTACGGTAAAAGAGAATAATTAAACAGATGAAGGTGCCGATCACACCTCCCAATGTGAGTTTAATTTTACCTCCGTGTGACCTGATTATAAATTTCAATTACTGTATGGAGAAAAACATTAGTTATATTTAAATTACATTAATTAATTTTTTGTTGCTTAAAAGAAGCATATCCTCTGATTTTCAAAAAAAAAAAACTTCAAAAGGACAGTGTCCGTTGTAATAACGTCCAAGTCAACCCCCGCCCGACGCATTATAATATATAGTATATTTTATATAGATTATATTAATAAATATTTATATTTATTTTATATAAATTAATACATATTTATATATATAAAACTATTATATAATAATAAATATTAATTATTATATTAAAATTATTATTATTTATATAATATATTATAATAAATATATACATATAATATTATAATTACAATATAATTATATAATTATAATATATTAAAATATATAAATTCTTTTTTTTTCATAATTTTTGTTTACGCAAATTCCAAAACATTCAAAAAATTATAATCAAATTTTCCCCTATATTATAATATAAAAAACCATAATCCATTAAGAATTCACTAAGGCTAGCTTATCATATTTTGTATCTCTTGTAAACAATACCTTCCTCACTTCAATAATACTATCAGAAAAAACACTTACTGATAACCCAAAGTAATACTTAAAACTTTTTAAAAAATAATGGATGTTCAACATATCCAAAAAGATATATAATTTTGGATGAGAGACTCGTTAACTAAGCACAGGACCCAAGGCTCAAAGCAGTTTGTGATCTAAGTAACATTTCTTATTATCTGCAACACGGAATGGGAAGCAAGAGCGATTTCTCTTTCTAGTGTTAAGAACTGGAGTTTACTTAACCATTCACAGTTATATAGGGACTTGCTATGAATAAAAAATGTAACAAGGCCAATATTCTAGCTATGAACAATTATCGGATTACAACTTTCGCAAATCATGCAGTAGAGATGTTAGAACAGTCTTATTTTTAAAAAATTGTGATGAGAAATGGTGAAACAATAATGGAAAGGAAACCGATTAACTTTTGTGTCGTTTGATCAAATAGGAAAGTAATGTGAACCGGTTAACTCTTTTACTGTTTGATCAAACAGGAAAGGAAAGCGGACCGATTAACTCTTTTGTAGTTTAATCAAACAGGAAAGGAAATCGAACTGACGACAATTTTTTGTACCCGTTCAGATAACCAGATCGAGATCCAGTACATTAAGGCGAAACTCCAAATAAAATTATGGGCATCGTATTGATAGAACATATGAACAGAAATAGTAAGAAAATACATAAGCCTATCAAAAATTAATACATTCTAATGCTAACAGGTTGTGTTCTCAATTTTTATAACAGTGATCAAAATTTTATAATCTATTAAAAATGTTCAATGCAATCTTTATTATAAAGTTCAATGAACAATTCAATCCCATTATCGTTTCAAACACTAATGGAACATCATCAATAAATTAAAATTCTATAATATGATTATTTATCTTATAATATATATAAATATCTTACAGTAATATTATATTTCTATGAAGATAATTATTATAAATATATATGGACTAATAACTAAATATAATAATAAAATATATATTATATATAATAATATATATTAATATATATATATATATATATATATATAATATTTATATATATATACATATATAAATATAATAAACATAATATATAAACATAATGATACCAGATCCACATGCATTAATAACTAGTTATGGTCACACATGCATTACATTAAAATACTTATAACCAAAACCCAGCCAATTTGGATTTCAATATATTTATATCAGAAAAAAATATAATCTCTTCGTTATTAAGCCGAAAACCATTATGAACAAGGAGTATACAAAATTAAAATATAGAATGCCATGCTATATATAATTCCCATGGAATGCTTTTATTTCTTTATGCGCCCCTAACCAGTCCAATTTTCTACTATGAAAAAATATTGGATCTCTAATATCAATAGATTAATATTGTAGACTAGAATATAATCATAGTCCCCTTGAGAAATCGCCTTTATACCGAAACATTCTAACCCACCCTTCTCTCATAGCTTTACCCATCAAAACAAGATATGTGTGACTCTACTTGCATTCTCTTTAAGATATTAAGTCTTTCTTAAATAAGCCCAAAACTTACTATGCACACTACTCTATATGGCCTACCAACATAGCTATTATACAAGGTTACTTAATAATTATTCCTTCTAATTGTAACACATTGCGATTATTATGACCGTCTTTAGCTTACTATCTTCCAACAATTGAACTTCATAATCTGCTATAATCAAACCCTAAAACATTTTCTTCACAGGATCAAGCAAGATTACCATTCAGCTATGTAGGATTACAAATTTTATTTAATAACCTAAAAAGCTAGTTAGTATCTTCATCCATATAAATTATTTGCACTTATTGGCCCCACCCAAGAAGTTTTCAAGCATTGCAATTTTGAATCTTTTATGAATCATTCACTCGTTATTAACAGAGTCCACGTTATATCATCTGCAAACTTTAAACTTGCTTTAAGTCACCTGTATAAATATATATATATGACACAATAGGCACGCCAGCATGAACCTAATGATGACACACTCTTTCACTAATTTCCATTGATGATATTACATTTATTGACACACTTTTTCTATTTTCAACACTTACATAAATACCAACCATACCATCCACATATATCAATTGAATACATTAGTCTCAGCTTATGTGGAACCTAAAAATTACTAATCTAATATACAATAATTTCACTGGAATCTCCATCGCAATGCGTCGTAAAATGTATTTCCATACATTCAAACGATTTGACGGGACAATATCCCCACTCTGAAACCGTGTGTATTATACAATAACTTTATCTTCTAAGTTATTATATCATATATAACCTTTCCAGAAAACTTTTCTGAACTTTTACAACATATTTAAGATAAATGCCATAATTTCCAAATCCTTTATAATATCTAACAGCACAAATATCTTTTTCCCAGTTTGTCATCCACCAATGTATAGATCGCCTTAAAAATCAAATACAGATACTGCAAATGTTATAATACCTCTTTCATGAATATCTAACATATATCAAAGCCGGCACTTTACCGGATATATCCAAATATGTAATAACGTATTAATGCTTTACAATCAAATTCAAATTTCAGGAGTGGGGTAAAGGTCTATTATAATGGCGTACCAGAACATGGGCTATCCAAAGTATTAATCTAAATCGTTCCCCTCTGTAACATGAAAGCAAAAAAGCATTTGAAAATTGACAACTCCATATCTGAATCACTAATTTATCAATCTATTATTGGACATTGTCATTTATTACTTTAATAATTTTATAAAAGCTTAAAAACTTCTTCAGGTCTTTATGCATTCTTGACTAAATTAATTTCTCTCTCTTTGCTTCACTATTGACTGTTAATTCCTTCCTATATATTTTCTATAATTTTCCTAAATCATCTTCGCTATTACTACCATGAAATAATTTATTTAAAAATACCTTTATCATTAATTAATTATCTTAAACATCTATCTATTCAACAAACAGAGTTTATCTCTTCCCACACTAAGCGCTTTTATCTTAAAATACAAGCTAAATATGTCAATTAAATATCTAAATGTTCCACATATAAAAAGTTTTTGAGGTCTCTTAGAATCTTTATCCTATTCAATGTAACTAGCATGTATTGTAAATTTGGTAAAATCCACAATTTCGAAATCTAAGATCACTCCTTATACTTGCCAATTTGACCCAAATATCACTTCACTATTAATTTAATATATATTATGTCACTAAAGTCTTAAATCTCTCAATATACTCACACCACATATATCATCGTGCGTATGTTAAATAATAGGGTCTAATATAGGGAATGGGATCCTTTCTTGGTTTCTATGACCATCGGCTCACAAAAAAAAGTATCTAGGATATCAATTATAAATAACTGAACCTCTATGGGTTTATTAGACACAAGAACCATATTTTATGCCAATTCGAAAATTTAAAAATACCATTATTGACTATACACTTTTTCTTACTTGGCCATGCTAGTTATCCAATTTTATTATACATTTGAGTCTATTCTTGACCCTCTCCCAGAGTCCTATAAAATAGCCTAATATAAGTAAAGTTTGATTTATAAGAGTAAAGCAGCCTAAAAGCAAGGATCGAAATTTAAAAGAAATTACATAATGTAATAGTTGATTTAATTAAAATAACCAACTTAGTTATTAATGATTGGATGTGCTGAGTATCATAAATATATCCATAGTTGTTGAACTAAGACAATTGAGCCTAAGCAGAGTATTGAGTATCATATAGCTAAATATTATATACTAGTATTTGACTAAGCAAATTGGTTTGATGTATTGATAGTACAGTGTAAATTTGACAAAGCCCTAGGGTTTTTGTTGATTTGAAGTGAGCATTTTGTATAGTGGGTTGACTGGAAGTCTCGAGGCACCATGTCAGTGGATTTTACGTTTATATTCTTAAGTTCTTAATTCATTAATAATAAAGGAGAATAAGTTTCCTGTTATATATAGTAAATAAAAAACATGTTGTGAAATGCATGCAAAAATGTCTGCGGCACTGGAGAGTGGCCTAAATAAGATGCTTCCACAACTATCCAGTAAGATATTAATACAAAAAAATAACCATGACATTATAGAAGAGGCAATTAATACAAAACCCCAGTGATGAAATTATGGGTTAAACCACAACTAATTTAGCCTTAATGGTAAAATAAGGGAAAAATTAATAGTTTAAAAATTATTAAGAAATAATTTCAATATTTACATAAATCTGTCTGCACAACACAATATTATCAGAAGAATAATCTAAAAATAAAATATACAAATAGGCTAAACTTGAAACGATGATAATACTACTGGTATTAACATTTTGCTATCTCTTGTCACTACTACTAATACATTTGTCTTTTATATTCACCACTACTAAATCTGCTCAACGCTTAGATAATTTTAAAAATATAAGTTTAAGTCCTTTTGGGGAAATAATGTAGCAACAGTTCTAAAGTAACAGATAGCGTGATAGGTAAGTTGTTTCATTTATTTCTATTTTTTGTTTTTGATACACAATTAAAGAAAAGACCCACTCCACCCATCCCTGGCCCACTCACCCGTGATTATTTTTGTGCTTACCTCAATAAACGATGTTACGTTAATATAAAATCTGTAAAAATATCTTGCTGAAGGATATATCTACATTTTCAGCTAAAAGGACATTGTGAAAAAATAGGCAATGTTTTAAGATTATTTTTATTGTAAATTAAATATAACAAAATTTATAAAAACTAAAATAGTTTTTTTTTAACGGTCACCCTAATATATATAATATATTATATATTATATATATTATATATATTATAATATATTATATTATTATATATATTTATAATAATATATATATATATAAATATATAATATACAGAGAGATAGAGATGAGAGAGAGAGCAGAAGAAAAGGAAAGGAAGAGAAAGAGAGAAAGAGAGAGAGAGAAGAGAGAGGAAAGAGAGAGGAGAGAAGAGAGAGAGATAGAGAGAGAGAGAGAGAAGAGAGAGAGAAGAGAAGAGAGAGAGAGAGAGAAGAAGGAAAGAGAGGAGAGAGAGAGAGAGAGAGAGAGAGAAGAGAGAGAGAGAAGGAAGATAGAAAGAAGAAGAGAAGAGAGGAGAGAGAGGATGAGAGGAAGAGAGAAGAGAGGAGGAAGAGAGAGAGAGAGCGAGGATAGAGAGAGAGAGAGAAGAAGAGAGAGAGAGAGCAGACAGGAACGAGAGAAGAAGAGAGAGAGAAGAGAGAGAAAGAAGAAGAGAGAGAGAGAAAGAGGAGAAGAGAAGAGAAGAGAAGAGAGAAGATAGAGAGAAGAAGAAAGAGAGAAGAGAGAGACCAAAGCAGAAAGAAGAATAGAGAGAGAGAGAAAATTTTAAATAGTTTTTCAATTAATCTTCATCAAGTCAATTCAATCGCGTCAATCGGCAAGATTTGCTATAACAGTCATCTTCACGGAAAAATTCAATAGTAACCCATCCTAAATATAATTATATAATATATATATAATATATAATATATATATATATATATATTATATAAAATATTAATATATATATATTAGTATATATATAGATATAATATATATATGGAAAAACACCTCATAATAAAAATCTTCACAACTACAAAATATGTTTCCTCATTATCATTAATAAAAATTACTCTTAAATGCTTGATAACTATTATTAATTATTAAGAAAATTATATTAAGATTAAGCCATCAAAAATATTGATAACTTAATAATTAGGAAGGGTATACGGAATATAATAATAAGTATAATATATATAATATATATTATATTATAATAATATATATATATATATATAATATATAATCATATATATTATACTATATAATACGTAACTGTACTATAAGAATATATATATATATAATTATATATATATATATATATTAAATCATATATATATATATTTCGAAGTTATAAAAAAATATAATATAATATATATATATATATATAATATATATATATATATATATATATAATATATAAATACTACCAATTACTAGTACATAACTATACATCTAAAATATCATAACTCTTGGGATGATTCTTAAAATAGAAATAGCAATTGCAGTTCTCCTTAATTTTTCTCTTGGTCGATTTGAATGCGAAGACGAAAATGCAGTTCACGATATACATGATAACATTACACTGCTTCAGATTCTTGACAAAGTTCTCGCTCACTAAAAAAAGTTGCATAAAAATTTCAAGCTCTTTTTTGAGGTAAAAGAAATTTAATTTAAATTTATGAATTTGTGTACAAGAATAGGGGAGAACCTTACCTTATATCTGAGCCAATCGACCTTTCGGGACTAAGCTCTTTCAATTCTAAAAGCTTTTATACTAATTTCTGAACTTCTTGAAAGAATTAGTTAGAAGGTAGTAAGAGAGATATAGTAAGTTCATACTTACATTATGTTATAGATGTATCCTTCTCTTGAATTCTTCAACCTTAATACAAAATGGCCACATTGCAAAAGTGCACAGTACATAGGAAGCAATCGTTCTTAAGTGAGAAATGCTTCAACATTGTAATCAAATAAAAAATTCCTATTCACGATTATTTGGTAATACAAGCAAACTAATAAAACATGAAGTTTTTTAAAACTCGTAAGATATTATAATAGATGGATAAGTTTGAAAGTGAATTTATTAGTTTGTTCAATTAACATAAGATTGGAAGTAAATTTTCAAGGTTTGCAAATTGCATTTTGTGATTGAAGTGATTGTAAACTTGCTGAAGTGATTGAAGTCATTCACAGATCACAATTATAAACTTTGTCAGATTTAAATTCCGATCCAACTCTTATTTGAAAGTACGATCGATTAACCTCCTGAAAATTATCCAACTCCGAATCCAACCGCTTCAAATTTACGACTCCGACATCCACCCTTCCAAAATACCGACTCCTATACCCAGACTCCAAATCCTTATTCTAATGCAACCTGATATATAACAGATTTAATATATAATAGATAAAATATAATATATATAATATATTATAAATTAATACTACATTTAAAATTAATGAAACACCAACACTTGAATATCATTGAATATAAATCATATTCTATATAAATTATATAATTAGTTTAATTAAATACAAGAACTATTCTTACATATAATAATATAATATAGTTATAATATAGATATATTAATATATATATATATATATATATATATATATATATATATAATAATATTAATATATATATATATAATATATATTAATATATATATTTATGTATCATATTATATTATATATTTATATATATATATATTATAATTATAAATAAATTATAATATATATATTATTAATATGTCAGGACACGATTCACCGACCTCTGTCACTGGATGTGCCGTTAACCTTATTTCTGGGGGTTTACAATGTTTTCAATATGGTTGACGCTGTGCAAACTTCAAAGTCTTAAGAAATATTACTTTAATAACTTTCCTGCTGAAAATCTTTTTTAAACTGATATTCTTATGTAAATTATAATAATAATGATTCAAATTATATAATATATAGTTATATATTATATAATATATATATATATATATATATAAAATATAAAATACGTATATATTTATTATATTATATAGATATATATATATTATATACATATTTATATATATATATATATATATAATATATATATATATATATATTATATTATTATATATAATAATATATAATATATAGCTTGGTACAGAAAGTACTGTACCTACTTAAGTACATTGGTATACTATTACGTCGATATCTAAACCAAATGCAGGTACTCTGTAACTTGCACGTTTTTACTTGAAAGAATTTGCAAAAGTACTTGCATAGTACTTTTTGCATTTTAATGGCAATATATATAATATTATATTAATATATAATATATATAAATAATAATATAATATTATATAAAAATATATATATATATAAATATATATAATATATATATATATTAATATAAATACATAAATATATATATGACTATATAATATATATATTATATATATTAATAATATATATAATATATATTATTATATATATAATATGTGTGGAAGACCAAAGTCGACGAAATAGAAATATTCGGTCACTTGACCCCAATGAAAATAATAACTATATCAAAATTAAAAAAATAATTTAGAACAGTGGAAATATAAAAGAAAAATTATCAAGATATCAACTGAAGAAGATATTAATAAGACCATATACGCTTCTTTCTTAGTCTGGATACAGAAGGAGGGACCATCAAACTTGCTCAAATTGTCCTGTTTGTGGTGAGAAAGATCACTTTAGAAATAAGTAGAGGAAAATGAAAGAGAAGTAAAGATAGATTTATATCCATATATATTAAAATATAGAGTAATGTTTAATTACATTCACCGTTATCCCGGATGAGTAAGGGGATAGCTATGATATAAGAAGTAGATCAGACTCCAGTATTTTTATAGAGTACTTTGCATAGGTTTATAATTTTCTTAAACTAAAAAACTCAAATAATTATTATATTAGGGTGTGGTTGAGAAGGTTCCAGATACAAATGTATTTAATTGTAACAAATCTCAAAATGAACAATGCAGTTACTAATAAATATAAAATAAATTCACCAAGTACTTTAATGTAATCAGTGAAACCTTGAGATGAATCTTGCAATTCGCTAATAATCACGTATATGTCCAAATTTCTTAAATAAGACTACAACCAAAGAATGTTGGCTTGACACAACAAAAAAGATGTAGGTTGTTCATTGTAATATATACCTAAGATATGACATCGGGAGGTATAATTACATGTTCAAAACAAATGACTGAAAAAATTTATGTCTAAAAAAATAAGACCTGGGTAAAAATTACAGGAATTACGTTGGAATTAATTATTTAGCCAAATTTAGCTATTAACAAATTAATTAAGGAGTACTTAAATATAGAAATATAAAGAAATCTATACACCTACTATAAACGTCGAGGTCTTGTTTAAGATCTGGAATCAGTAGGGAAATTCTCAACAGTAGAGAACTGGAGTATAGGGCTTGACTAAAGGTGCATGAAGAGTATGTTAACTAACCATTTTAGTGATAACAATTCACAAAAGTCAAGAAATATGAAGAATATGAACTAAGACCTTTGATATTTATATCATAGTAATATGGTACATCAACTTTACTTGTAGTAAGTCCATATATAAGGTAATCTCAATGTTTCAACACGACACCATAGGTCTATTTGGAAGCAAACAATCACCTTTTATATAGATAATATATTCATAAAAATCAGAAAAGTTAAAAAATTATATTATGAGTTTATGACCATAGAAGACTGTAAAGAAAAAAAAGGATACTGTTAATTATCGTATAAACCAAGATAAATAATGAACATGAAAAAATAACCATTTTTTCAAATTTAAACATTAATAAATGTTATGGACTCTTATTCTAATATAGAATAAGAAAGTACATTCATTAAGGTTAAACTGCTGCATAAGTACTAATACAATTGAATTATTACCTAATCACAAATACCCACATATATTAATATATATATCAGTTGGCCTTTTAGGATAGAGAATATGCGCTCTACATTCCTAGTTTAGCCTTAAAAATGTTAAAATCAGCATATATAAATATATAATATATATATATAATTTATTATATATTATAATTATATATATTTTAATATATTATAATATAATATATATTTATATAATAATATATATATATATTATATGATTTCGTTCAAAGGCTAGCTTTAATAGATCTCGCATCATTTACTCACTTTATTAAACATAGCGATCGTGTCAATTGTTATTTTCGGAGTCAAAAAATAGTCTATATTTTATAAGTCTATAACTGATTGCCTGCGAGTCAGTATTCATTTTTTTTTAAATACCCCAATAAATGTAAACAGTTAAATATAAATATGTTAATAATAATTAAAATAATTAATAATAAATTTTATGAACTTGTCATTATTTACGACTTATTTAATGCTTAATATTTTAAAATTATTTGACTCAAACCAGAGTCTAGAAAACCGCTGAGTCACAGACTATATCGCGACTTATGTAGTTTGCAACGCAGTCTTCCTTTTTATGTTTAAATAATGGGAATATTTTTGTGGCGTTTTAGTAGTAATAATACTATTTTTATATTTATTATATAATTTATTACCTGAATATTGTGTTTTTAATAAAATTGACTGTTAGTTTTATAAATATATATTGGAATCGTATTCGAATTAAGTTTCATAAAAATTTAAAAAATTCTTTTTCAAGTGTTGTAAGGCCTTGAAATTCCAAATGTTAGAATATAGTGATCAGTGAATGATTAATAATAGAACATTCATTTCTTTACATTGGTTGCTATATATATAATAATAAAATATATAAATATTATATATATTATATAATATAATATATATTTTTATAATATAATAATAATATATTAATTATATATTATATATATTATATAATATTTTCAGCCCTGCCACATTAGTGGAGCCCCACACCGCTCCAAAAGCCACGTACTGCTCTGGCGTTCCACAGATCGAGAAAAGTTTACATCGAGGTATGGGGGGGGCATCGAGGGGAGGGCCACTCCGGTAGAATGCATCCATTGTGTCTGGGAATATACACCAATCTAGTGCAAATGGATATAACTATCAAGTTTAATGAATTTTATGCATAAATTCTCCT
>JABUQX010009944.1:45000-61963 GCA_015478945.1 Trachelipus rathkii | reverse complement strand
TGATTTATTCTTGGAGATAGGAACTTAATATATTAATATATATTAATATTATATATAATATATATATTCACAACTTATTCTATAAGATATTAAATATATATATATATTAAATATATATATAATGTAGTATAAGGTATAATTATTATCAATACTCTTTGGCATTTCTTGATATCGATATAATATGCAGGATAACAACAAATTTCACACTCGATTTATCTAAATCCAATAATTAAGTATTCGATATATATATATATATATATATATTATATATATATATATATATGAAAAGATTATTAATAATTAGGCCAATATATATATATATAAATGATTTATAATAATATATATATTATTCAATACTTATAAACGGCAATATTATTTATATTTGTGGATATTACATCAAATATTAGTATATTATATTTTATTTTAATATATAATATATATTTTTTATTTATTAAATATCATTATATATCATAAATAAACAAAGTCTAGTGTAATAATAATATTTTATATATTGATATAATAATTATGATTATTAATATATATATTTGTATTGTGCAATATAATATTTATTTATTTTTCCGTTTATTTCAAATGTACTTTTAATTGAAAATTAATTTATAATTTACTGATTTGCATGTCAAATTCTCAAAAACACATTCATATGTATAATATATAATTATACATAAATACATAAACGAGACAATATGCCATATTTAATCATCTTTTTAAACTACTTTTATAATTAAAAATTAATATATATAAAATTAACGAAACTTTATTCTTTATTCTTTATACATATAAACTTACTTATAGCACTGTTGATGACATGGTCAGCCTCTAACCAAGCCACAGCAATTCCATCTATATCTCTACAACATAAAATTAACCTAACAAGCATAAACCGAGAACGGAAAATTCAGACAATTGCTAGGAGGATATAATTACATAGAACACTCGGTAACCGATTAATAAAAAATTATTTTAATTTTAATGTGACGGAAACGAGCATGTTAATGAAGTACTCCAGAAAAAAAAAATATATGTAAAAATCATATACGAACATATTTTAATACTACCAGCTTATCCACTGAGAGAAAGGTATATAACAAGAGACACTACAATAATTATTTGGAAATCTCTTGTATAAATTACTTGCGTGAAAGCATTATTGAGGTTAACGTTCACAGTGTAAAAGGGAGTAATAGTCTACAGACCTTTCTATTCAAAAGAATTTTTTGGATATAAAAATGAGGTTCCTCTTCCTAACATATATGAGAAAAGTAATCTTAACTACACACCAAAAGGTATAACTTAATAAACTCCGCACCGATTGGCACAGGAGAGGGGAGGCGATCACTTCCCGTTTCGAATCTTTCACACTTCTGGAGCGCAATCTACGGAGGTAGAAGAGATAAGATCACAGAATTACGTCCAGAGAGGCCCTTCCCCTGCCTCATCCACTTAAGGCGAGTGGAGTTCTTTCGCCTTAAAACTCTGTCCTTGAAACTCATATTGACTTTTTTTCCACTTTAGGAATTAAATCTCATTGAGAGATAGACTCTTCTTTCAAGGACTCCTCTCTACGTATTTCAGGTTTATTTGAGGTAAAGCTTAATTATGATTAATAATTGGCATTATATTTCCGTCACCATTATATTCATATCCATCAGAGATAAACATCACAATATACGAAAAAGATAACAATACTTAAATGTTATAAGTAAATAATTCAAAAACTGCTTTTATTATTTTCGAGCGCTTCTAATATTTATGGTATAGAACTAAATATATTTATACACATACAAAATGAATATTCGAGTCGGGACAAAATAAATTATGAAAATTTCCTTAGAGAAAGTGAACACATAAATAACTCTCAGTGAGAATTATAATATCTATTTATTTGTTTTGTAAATTTCGTTTTCCTTTTAAGCTTCAAATTATTTTTAACCAAAGTTACAGACTAAATCACAAGGCAAGCCGAGCTGTAATCATCTGGATTCCCCTTCTGTTTTGGAGTTTTATACTTAGTATTTTAAATTTTTTTTATATCAGAAAAATAAACCTAATTGAGGGAAACTGTTTTTAATGATTCAACATATATATTTGAGAAGCTTGATAACACATATCTTATTTCCCTAAACCGAAAAGATATGCTACGAATTTGTGGAAGGTTCTCTATCTATGTTATCTCAGGTTTAGTATTTTTATAAAAAAAGGATTTGAGTACGCTCTAAATAACCAGATTATTTTTTTTTACAAAGGTATCACAGGTGAGAGATGCTTTGCACAATCCTAAAAATCTCTTTATAACTTGTCTACTGCCTTTTACAATACCTCATTCACTATTAACCTATTTTATTTAATGCTCTATAAAAAAGAACATGTTTCGTCGAATATATTTATTAAATTGCTAAAAATTGAATTAAATAACAAAGAAATTTATTTAACGATACACACTTTTATTTAAAGTTTAACAAGCTTGTTCATGATGCAAAGTCACCTGAAAGGTAATAGGTAAAAATCGAAAAGCTATATAAAACAGTTCAAAATGACTTGTGATTCGAATTGATTCTCAATTCACAGATAGAGCACAAGCTAATAAAACATACATTAACTAAAACAAATTGTTATACAAAAGAAATTTACTATAATGTTAAATCTGTGCTTCTGGGAATAAAAATTTCATTTGTCTGTAATTTTTTATCGTTTTTGTGTTCAAATGTTTCAGGAAATTTGTTCTTGGTAAAGCCTTAACAACCTTTGGCCAAACCGTAATAATCTGTACTACTAAAAATAATTATTTACTGATGTAGGAAAAAACTTTTGTATTTACATCATAAAAATTAATTCTAAAGGAGGTTTTTTGCAAAGATTCTGTTAAGTATATTATGATCAAGTAAAAGCGTTTGGAGAGAGCGTATATCAGTAATAGTTAGATTGTATCCTAAACTTTTTCGATTGAAGAGCCGAAATAAAAATCCATCATGAAATATTTTAAAAGAGTTACAACGAGGAGCAAAATAACTCAAATCAAGGAGTAAAATCAAACAGAGTAAAACACTCAAAATAAAGAATTTTCTTTTTCAGTTGCTATGCTATCTACCATAGTAAGGTGATTTTCATCATTATTAATTCTCCCCGTGAATTTATTATGGGTGTACCTAACAAGAAAAATACACAATATAAAAAAAAACATCTTAGAATCAGAATAAAATGAAAATATATAAGACCTATAAGTACTAAAAGTATTATCAGATATATTATATATCATATTGAATATCCTGTGAATAACAATTACTCAGAGAAATAAAACCTCAAATTACTTACATGTATGAACCACAAAAAAAAAATTAAAAAAAACGAACTAACAAAAAAAAAAAAAAAACACCACAAGTAACCAAAAAGAAATAAAATTCACACAGTAGGAACAATGAACATAGTAGCTCTGCGTTTCCTTCACAGTATACGCGTCGTACTGTAGCACACAGGGTGGGATCTATCACAATATGGCGCAACTATCATGCGGTTTTCCAGAGCCCCGCTTCTGGAAGCGCCGTCGAGTATCGGTACCCGCTCGTATTTATGCCTATTTTGAAGATGATTCGGTCCAGCGCGGAGTTTCATGGCCCCCGCACGTTCTCTTGTATTCTCTCAAGTTTTTCTCTCTCTGAGTATATTCGTTGTGTGAGTAAAGCTCAGTCCCAAATATTTTTGAGCGTCTATATCGTACACACTCGAGAGCACGAGGGCTTGATACGACCGAGGCGAGCACGCGTCGGACGAATACTCCTCTGGTACAAACAGAGAGCTTTCCATTGGCAATATATATTCACATTTAGTGTGGGTCGGCAAATTGGCACATGAGACAACAAGCTCAAATTTTTATATATATTTTCTGTATATACTTATAATATATATAAAAAGATATAACAACATATTGAAATACCATTATGTTTTAAAAAGAGACCCTAAAAAACGCTTGACGCTTTGCCGGGTTCATTTTTGTCCCAAACATCTGCAAACATCGTAAAAAAAAAAACGACGCTCAAACCAACGTAAAGTTTTCTCCTTATTTCTGTCTAATAATACAGAATAAAAACGAGAAATATAAACCTTACCGAATTAGGCAAATCCTTATAGCGTTAGGCGACAGCCTTTTTTTCTAAGATTTTGCAGTTTGACAAAAATACGAAACGAAGCACAAACTCGAACATGGTTTATTAGTTTTTCGAACCCGCGCGCAATTTCTTAAAATATTAGAAGGTAATGACCATTATGTTTCATTAAAATGGAAAATCTGACTTTATCATATATTTAATTTAAATATACACTTTAATTGTAGGTATTTCCTTAGGTGAATGTGTAAATATTGAAGTGGACCGAAATTGCCCGTCCCCCCAAAAATCGTTGGAGGCCAATTCGGTTCCAGTACTTACGGCTTCTAAACATTAATCCCTATATTAATATATCAAATTACAATTGTACTAAATTTTACTCCCCTTAAAAGGAATTAAACTATTAACATATAGCGATCGGCGCGGGGTGACTCTTGGACCCACCTTTAGGCATAACTTGGTCTCCGACTCTCCCCTAAAACACACTTTTTTGGATTTTTTTTTTTTTTAATCAAGCCCTATAGTCGGAAATCATACAAGCACAACACCTCGCAAGACAACAAAGGTCAACTAGACATATTTTGCGCTGGTGATAATAATTATCTACTTTTAAGCATAATTAATTAAATATATAAGGGTTTTATTATAGTATTTTGATAAATTAAGACTCCTTCAGGTATATTATATATATACCTGATCCAGTATTGTGAAGTAGGGTGAAAGTACGGAACACCATTTGAGAATGAGGGTATAGATATATCAGACTCACTACTAACTGTTTAATACTCTATTTATACGTATTTAATATATATTTATCATAATTTTTAATATATTTTATATTATTTTACTTATATTATAATTATTAATTAAACAATGTTAGTACAGTTTGCAAAATTTAAATTATAAACATAATTCGGTTTTAAAATAAAGTAACTTATGAAAAGAAAAAAATTATATATAATTTTTATTTTGTAAAGGATTCATTTCTTTGGTACAAAATATAAAATATAGATCTTCTTTTAATTTTTTATTACATCTTTTTCTAGAAATTTATCTACTATTGGCTAAATCGATCGTCTTAGCGCACTCCTTCGTACAAAAAAATGTATATCATATATATTATGTGACTGAAAAAAAAATAATAATTATATATTGTTTTTCTCATGTGTAGAGGATTGAAAATAACATATTTCATAAGCGCCAATATATTAATCAGCTCTTATCATGAGAAGTTTTTTCAAATTTCTATTACTACGTATTATATATATTTTATTTAAAAATGATAACTTTCAGACCAACTTATCTCTATGGATTATTCATAAAATCAGTTTATCGAAAGATATTATTTATATTCAAACATTTTGAGATAAATCTGTCACCAAATATGAAAGTATGTATGATCACATCAAGAAAATATGTTCGTCATAAAATCGTCAAATATCATGCTTGTACTATTATTAATTAGTTTTCCTGAACAACATATTATTATTATATTTTTATTACTTATATATATTCCGATTGTTATATGCAAGGTACTATTTATATTATATAATCTATATATATATATATATATATATATATATATATATATATATATATATATATATATATATATATATATATATATATATATATTTATAAATATATATATATCTTGGGAAATGTAATAGATACATAACTATTAATTTTTTGAGGTAGTGTATAAGATAGTCAATTACTTGGCCCTTGTTTGAATAATATTTCTTCAATTTAGGGAATATATAATTTTTTAGCTGCTTTTGCTTTAAAATAGTTGTTTACAAATTATGCATGTTAAGTGCTATGTCATTACAAATAGTATTAATCACATTCAATTTAATATTTAAAAGTCCACTAATAAATGTTTAAATTTAAGTTTGAACACCAATAAAACAACGTGTTAGTCCTACGGCTTCAGCTTGTAAAATGGCCGACTGCTTTGTTTACAAATCTTAATATTTAGCTATATAGAAATGCAAATGGGTTTAAGCGATCTGGATATATCG
Organism: Trachelipus rathkii; assembly: GCA_015478945.1. Taxonomy (NCBI): domain Eukaryota; kingdom Metazoa; phylum Arthropoda; class Malacostraca; order Isopoda; family Trachelipodidae; genus Trachelipus; species Trachelipus rathkii. The sequence continues at coordinate 55,821 of JABUQX010009944.1, read as the reverse complement.
ACAATCGATTTTGAATACATAAAAATCTCGAGCGCGGCCAGAATGTAAACGTTATCCATATATATATATATATATATATATATATATATATACTATATATATATATATATACTATATATATATATATATATATATAGTGTTTATAGGTATATAACGTAGATCTATTTCATAAAATATAATAGAGACAATATTATATGATAATTAATATAAAGCAAAAGATCATTAGGTATTACAACATTACTATGTCATGCATTCCACATTGTATAACGCATGCTACATTTATATGCTGTGAATGCGGGAGAGCTGTATGTATTTGGCTCTCTCTCTTGTAATGTATTAACTATGGCTAACTAAACTAAAAAGAAAAACAAGTATCGATGACAGCGCGCATTGATTTATCTTTTTCAAAAATCTTTTTAGAGTTAGTGTTCTCAAATATAATTACAGACTCAATCTCAGTAGCTATGGCTTCTTATTTTTAGGTTTAATTATGCAAAGTTCGAGCCGTTATGATATCACATGTAAAACTCCACCTCATATTCTATACAAACGACAGAGGGGCCTGCCTAAGCAAGAGGGTCCATCCACGTCGGAATTTTTTAATAAAACCGCAGTCAGAGACCCTAGAAACTGAGTTCCAATATATATTTATATATATATATTTATTTTATGAATATATATTTTAAAATTATAGCTTAGTATTATTATAATATCAGTGAGTTGACCTATTAAAGTAACAGGTATCATTATAATATATTAGCGAAAATTATACCAATCGATCAATTTATGGGGGAGAAAGTTGAAAGGGATTAATACTTAATATCAAAAAATTTCACAAATTATACATAAAGGTTATTATGTCTTTTCCATTATCAAATTCACATAGTACTAATATGAACATTATAGTAGAAATTATAAATATTATAAATTGAACATAATCTACTTGAAAAGTAGGAGTGTAGTTTTCAAGGGTGGGCTAAAACAAAAATGTAATTTTATATGACATGACTGATATGTAAAATTTAATGTGTTATTATTAAATAAATTCATTAATGTACTTAATATTTATTATCTATGTTATTATATTATAGAAGTTGTATCATTATATATTTACGACTTGCAGCAACAGTTGTGTTGGTGTATAAATCACGCTAATCGTGATGTTTTTCTAAACATTTAAATTAAATATGACTGAAAATGTCGTAATTTTACACAAACTAATTCGGGACGATTAATCATACAGTAAGGATATATTTAATAATATTTATTAAAGAATAATTATCATCTATTTGAGTATATAATAAGGAAGATGTAACTTATTATTCAGTTACAGTATGGTCTTGTTAAAAAGGTGATGACAAATTATTCGATGAGGTTGTTAATATATTATAATTATGAATATTATTATAGATATATAATATTCTTTTTGAACAGTTGCACCTTATGATGATTAGTGTCTAAACATAATAAAGTCTTTAAATATCCACCAAATATTTGCAAGGTTCTTTCAAAAAACTTACAGCTCTTTTATAATCTGAGTCAAGTAGACAATCTAAATCAAACCTAATATTTATATTATATATAAGGTTTCAAGTTTGTGTGTAATGTCCAAGTGGTTGGTCAGTCTTTATTAAGCAGCACGCGGACTGGGAGAGTAGTGAGCTGGCGGGGGCAACCATTAGTGGGTGAGGTCCTTCATTGTGACCCGCCAACTACGGTGAACATTTAGTTTGAAGATCACTTGATATAATTTTATTTATTAAATATCTGAATAACTCGCGGTCGAAATATATTCTAAGAGTTCATGGGTGTAGGTTTTCATTTAAAATAAGCTATTTTATTATCCTAAATATTGTGTCGCGAGAGCACCATTAATGATACATTAGGTTTCAGAGCAAATCTCCGTAAAGCTAATTTAGTTAAATACAATAATCTTGGAAGAGCGACTATCCACAAAGGAAGAACAAAATTGCACCTAGCTCTAGAATTTCTACGCATGGAGTTTTTGAAAAAAGAAAAATTATATAAGTCGGTAAAATTGTTCTCATCCCTATGAACTGTGAGAGAGACTCGAGACATGTAAAATATAGACAATAGCTTATGAGATATGCGCAAAGACTATTTTCAAATACTCTATATTTTCATAAATACTTGGAGACATCATTTATTCTCTATCTAAAAATCAGCTATCTGAACACGCAAACAGACTTTCTATTATATTCGCAGCATTTAACGCCATTTTGTTTTTTAACGCCTCCATTATACTCATTGGATGATTTAATACTTCACCACAATTTAGGCAAGAGCAAGGTTTTTTAAAATCGGAGAAAAATCAATATAATCTTTCTAAGAATATAAGAATTTTTGAAACACAGATACAGGTTTAATTAATGTGCCTTATTGTTTAGAAGTAATAAGATTGTGTAAATATTTGTGTGGTATTCATAATGCCCAATCTGAAGTATTTAGGTAAAAGCAGAAATGGGATTTTTTTATGGTAAAGTTAGAAATGGCTATATGCATCAAACACCGCTAACAGATTCTGTTTGAGAACTGAATACCAAATAATACACGATACCAAATAAGACGGAACGAGCTTGTATCTTGAGACTTCGCCCACGTTCACAATTTCCATATATTAAAACAATCTTGTTAGCCATATAAGTGAACTTTTGTTGTGCTAATATAATTGACCGGAGTTTATCTTAGACCTGCTATTTACAGTTAGAAAGAAGTTTCTTTTCAAACATTATAGTGCTTCTGAAAGCATATATTTGGTAATACATTGAAATACTATTGATCACTATAAAACACCAAAACATGAAGAATAGTGCTCTGATCGTATCTCTCGGAACTGGTAAGTTCACATACTGCGAACTCAATATAGCCCTAGACAATATTTTAAATCATTTTCAAACAATTCTTAATAATAATACGAATTATAGTAGAAAGTTTAATGATATAGTCACTATAAACTTATGAGATATAAAAAATTACTTTTTCCTATTTAATGTTGGTTTTCTGTAAGATAATCTTTATTTATTTTTGGCCCTTCCTAATTTAATTCTCTGATATAATACCTCATATATATATAATTAGTGATGATAGATGTGATATATAAGTTTTAATTCTAAATATAAATCACATATATTAATTTACTAAATTATCCTTGTTCAGAATATTAAATATATATTAGATATAATTAATATATATATAAGTATATAATATAAAGGTATATTGAGGTATCTAACTAATTTCTTCCTCAAAATATTTTATATAAATAATTATTAATAATATAAATAATAATTATGTATTATTAAATATTAGCTAATTTATTTATAAATAAATATCAAACTTCTAATACATTAATTAATATTATTATAAGAACGATGAGTAATATATAGAAGATTACTAGTTATCTTAGGATACTATTAAACTAATTCATTTAGTGAGTTCCCGCCTGCAATAATGAGAATCAGTATAAGATACAATAAACCTGTCTATAATATATTATAGTCTAGTGAGATAATGATTACAAGTAAATATATGTATAAATTGGATTATAATATAACTAAGTATTATAATCTTAAGTATCTCCTTAATAGCACTCATTACTACTATTCACTAAATCATACACTTATAATTACCAATAAAGGATATGGAGCATGGAAATAACCTGGATACAATCTACCACCCTTTAATAATATGTATTATAGATTAGATAATTATATATATATTAATATAATATAATATATATATATATATACATTCCTACAGGGGCAAAATAAGACCCATTATTATCATTAAATAGAGGTATTATAATTCTATAAATGAGCAAAAAAAAATCTTTATTACTAACTAGCTAAATATCATGAACTAAGTATTATTATTATTTACCTCAGCATACTTTATTTGAGGCCATATATTTATTATAACTATATAACCTAGCCATTATTTATGAATGAGGAAAAGCTGTTCTTCTGAGAATACTGGGACCCCCACTCATCCGTAACAACAATCTTACTTGTAGATATCAGCGCCCACTGGTTATATATATATATCCAAGATGTTTTATTATGATTTTGTTTTAACAAGAGTGAATGACATATATTAATTAATATACAGACGTTCAATAATAAGAGGTAATAGTATAATAAAGTTTAGGGTATATAAGTAGATCGTTTTAAAGAGATAGACGGAGAAATATGATATAAAGTTGCAGTTTAATTAATAATAAAATAAGTCAGATATTTTATATTTCAACTCAAAAATAATATTTTGACGGTTATATATTTTACTACGCAGAGCTACTGTGTGAGGAACTTAATTTCCACGAGAGCGCCACCAACTCAAGGTGCTAGCCGAATGCGCGCATAATTTGTACAGCGCTTCCTCTGAATGGAGAGCAGCACCTTAGTCTAAGTATCGAGCAGAGCGGACGAAGGCGCAATCAGCCAACAACTCCTCAGATATTATCTATATAAAAAAGGGGGAGCCGGAACCATATATGCGAAAAGGGCAGTCAACAGATTGGCCAATATATGTGAACGCCATTATGACGCCGCAGGCACCGTTAGTTAGAAGCATCCAAGTGAACACAGAGGGCAATTTATGTAGTGGTTCTAGAAAGTCTTCACTTTAAAAGAGTGAGACATTACCTACGCGAAGCACTTGAGAGCGAAAACCGTTGGAGTATCAGTACATAAAGTTAAGGAAATTGACGCAAGTATTAGATATTAGCACTGTATATATAATTTTAAAATAAAACTATAAGACTAATAAAATTTTTAACAAGAACATCAAAATTAATAAAAGAATAAGTGAGAGTAAAAGAGGTTGCACCATTCAAACAAGTAGCTATGAAATATAATGGAACGAATCTGAAAGAATAACACTTAAAATGAACTCAAAAGAGTAATAGAAATAAGGTTATAGAATATAAGGTAAATACATAGTAGAGTGAAAAAATAATAATTATAAGCTTCAATGAAGAGATAATACCAGCTGATATAGACTGTTAGTTCACTCACACGTTAGTTAATGATATTCACTCATATTATATCAAAAAGATCATAATTAATCCTTAGATAATGTAATAAGGGGTCGTTCTTTTATAACTATATATGATATAATAATACACATATATAAAATATTATTAACTTATAAATTCATGTGCTGCTATAAGTTACTTATAACAATTATAAAATTAATCATTATTTCTGTAAGAAGAGTATTTCCTTTATTCTAACTTATCATAGGTTATATAATTAGGTTATATATACTTATTGTAATTATTATTACCGAGCAAGTTTTCTTTACAGGATACTCTGGAAAGTAACCTTGAGATTACTTCGGCTAGTTATATTGATCTCATATATATATAATATATATATATATAACTTAGGCTACAAAGTAGCTTTCTTTATAACTACAAAATATAAATTGGCATAAACTATTGGCATCCTGAAGAATTTTATTACAACTTCTGCAACGCTCGAGCTGAACCTCCTGGCTGAAAACATGGATATCACATATAAAATAAGACTAATGGACTGAATAGGTAAACATAGGACGTGAAGATAAATTTACGTAGTGTTTTAATTATATACATAAAAATTTAATAGTGTGGATTTTTTTTTTTTTATTTATTAAAGCATTACTTTTTTTTATCCTATAGCTAACACTTAAGTAATATTAAACTTTGGCCAAATAATAAATTTTAGCGAATACATAGCCACTGGACAACTAGGCAAAGTTGCAGGCGCATAAGAGAAGCGCAATTAGGCGTCTAGGATACGCATTATAGATTAAAGTGACCTAAAAAATATAGGAGCTTTTGCAAAATTAAGTGCTGCCTTACTAAGAGAGACGTCACACTAGGTCCGGGCGTGAATAACCTAGCTAATCCAAGGACGCAGTGACTGCAAACTTCCACAATTAAAATAATATATAGGCTGTCGCCACATGAAATCCTGATTATATAAATATACATATTATATATTATATATATCATATCATCATATATAATCTTATATAGTTAATAATATTATAATATATATATAAAAATATATAACCATTACAAATATACTATTTATTATATATATATATATAATAGATATATTCTATTTTATATATATATTAATATATATATTAATTATCTATATTATATATTAATTAAATATATATATTAATATATTAATTATTATATAATTGTATATTTTATAAATATATAAATTTAATATATATATAATAATATTATATTATATTAATTATAATTAATATATATATATATAATATTTAATATATATTAATTATATATATATTCATATTTATATTTAAATATATTATATATATATATAATAAATTATAATACTGTTATGTTAATATATATATAATATATAATATATTATTAATAATATATATTATCTAATATATAATATATATATATTATAATACTATAATATATATTAATAATCTTATATTATAATATATTATATATTATAATTATATATATTATATATATATATTAAACTTAATATAATTATATATATTAATATAGATATATAATATAATATATATAATTAAATAATATATATCTATTTTTAATATATATAATATATATATCTATATATATATATTCAATATATATGTATATTATATCATTATATTTTATTATATATACTATATATTATTATATATTATAATATAAATATCATATATAAATATATAAGGTATATTATATAATATATATATATATTAATTATATATATTATAAATATATAATATATATATATATATATATATATATATATATATATTATTGCTGACCTGTTCTGTGCCACGGTCTGCTTTCATTACAAATTTATGCAACCTTCTGGCCTCCTTTATTATTTTTACTTTGAAGAATACCGTCTCTCTTCCGAAACTCAGGTGCTTGGGTGCTCTAACGGCAAATCTTACTTTGTTTTCTCCTCCTATCCCATCCTAATTTTGCAACCAAAGGCGGATGTTGTGGATATGTACGCAACGATTCAATCTTTTTTCTAGTTTCTAATTTTGAATCTTCTAAATTTTCTACTGCAAGCCTTAAGATCTTAAGATCTACAATTAAATTCATAAGTTCTGTCTATTTACCGCCTAACTTTATTTATTATCCTATATTCTTTTACTATCTACACACCAAAATAGATCAAATTCACCCTTTTTCTCCTTTCTCAGAAATCATCATTTTGGGGGAATTTCAATGTTTACCACCACCAGTGGCTTTCCTAAAGTTTTAATGATACAGATGGTGAACTTGTATACCAAACTTGTCTATCGTCTTCTAGTGTGAATGACCTTGAGCAATTGTTTGCAGCTTCCTACTGGTGTTCCTGAACGTCTTGGAGATAAACCTAACATTTTAAGACCTTTCCTTAACTACCACCCATTCTTTTTATTTCTTAAACTCTTTCAATCTCGGGATTCTTCCAATCACCTTCTAATCACTCCTTCTGTATCTCTTTAAGTGTTCCGCAGGAAAACTACCCATCTACGGTGAGGAAACGTTTTCGGTACTTCGGCAAACTGATCAGACTCTCTGTCTAACTTCTTTGATTTCCAATAAAATGGTTTTTCCTCGCAAGGGAGTGATCCTTCGGAATGCACAGAATACATAACAGTTGATTCTTTCTTGCACGGAGGCGTGCACTCCATATTCATTCCCTTCAACTGAAAGTAACAATCTTTGGTTTAACTCTGATTGTTCTTGTGCTATTTACTGCAGGGACGCAGCCTTCAGGTATTAACGTCGTTTACAAACTCTAGAAACTCTTTCTATTTATATTTCATCCCGGCATCGCGCAAAATCATTCCTTCTCAACATTAAAGATTCCTTTTCTCTGTAGAAAATGCAACTTTCTGATTTCCCTTCATCACTACCTGTCTGGAATTTGGCTAATAATATTAACTATAACTTTACTTCTTCCTCTTCCCTTCTCTAGTATCTTCCCATGACAAAACTGCCATCTTACCTTCTTCTAAAAATGTTCTTTTTATGGAGCAAAGAATGAAGCGTTGAGTAATCAGATTAGGAGTGGATATAATACGAAGTGATAGAGAGAAAATCATTAATCAAAAATGAAGAAGAGTTAGGATAGGACAGAACCTTGAGGAGTATCATTATTAATAGGTTTGGAGATGAACGGTGACCGTCTACTGTAGAACAATCTGAAAGAAAAAACAGAGAGATTGCCACAAAGGAAAGATATAAATACAGTAAGAAGGAAGTTTAGAGATCAAAGTTTTGTACCAGCTTTTATTGAATATTTTCAAAATGTCTAGTGCCACAAGCTAAATATTCAGCGAAATGCGAAAGAGCAGAGGACCAAGAATTAGAGTGACAAGACGAGAAAGGGATCACCATTAGAGCATTTCTTACTAAAGCATATTGACCATCAAAGATTAGATTTGAGGAATTAACATATTTCCAAATCTACCTGTTGAGGATAGAAAAGAAACTTTTTGAAAGAGCAGAGGTTAAAATTATATGACGATGCTTATAGGGTTGAGGGGGTTCCCCATTTTGTCATCACAGGTTGAACGATTGCACGTTTACAGTAAGGAAGGAAGGTACTGTAGAAGTGGAAAAACAGATCAGAAAAGTTTACCAAGGCAAGGAGAAAGCTCAAAAACACAAGTTTCAAGATCCACAAATGGAATACCATCAGGACCTTTCGCCATCTTAATATTAAGCTCAGGGATCAAAAAATGTTGCAAGAAATTACGAAACTAGGTATCAATGAATTATAGGAGGGTGGAGAAGGAGCAAAAGCATCGGAATCACCTAAGGTGGAAGTAGAGACAAAGATTTCAGCGAAAAGTTCAGCTTTAGAGGATGGTAAAGCATCAGTTCTGCCTCCGGAAGATACTAGAAGAGGAAAAGAGGAAGAAGCAAAGTTAGAGTTAACATTTTTTACAAAATACCAGAAAGGACAAGCGGAAGAGGAACCAGAAATAGTATTACATTTTCTACGAAGTAAAAGAGTTTTTAGTATTTCGAAGAATAGATTTTACACGATTCTGGATGATGTATAAGTTGTATGAGTTTCGAGAGACTGAAAATGAAGGTAATTCTTAAAGGAAGCGCCCCTGTGGCTTATAGCACGAGAACAAGAAATGTTAAGCCAAGGTTTGCTAGGTTTACGGTTTATGAATGAAAAAGATATGAAATGTGCTCCTCCATGATAGAAAGAATCACCTTGGTAATGTGCTCATGAGACTCCGAGGAACCCATTCCAATGAAGCAGGGGTCATTCTGTGGAGAACCAAAGCAGTAAGACCGCAATTTCGCCTGTTAACAACACCGAAGTGCCAGAAACTCTTCAACTCCATATATGCTGTGAATGAGTAAATCGATTCAAGTACTGACCATTGAGCGACTCGAGTGACTCGAAGATCAAAAATAAGTCCTAGACAGAAAAGTAACCTATATATATATATTATATATAATATATATATAATATATATATATATATATATATATATATATATATATATATATATATATATATATATATATATATAAAAAATATTAAAAATATATATATATAAAAATAAATATATAATGTATATATATATAATATATATATATATATATATATATATATATTAATATATATATAATATATATTATATATTATATATATAAACATATATATATATATATATATATATATATAGTATAAATATATCATATATTTATAATATCTATATTATTATATATGTAACTAATAATATATCTCTCTATATACCTTATATCTATATATATATATTATATATATATATATATATATATATATATATATATAATATATTATTATTTTTATTATTATTTTATATCCATATCTTTAATCAATGAAATGTTAGGTAATGGATTGGGTTTTGCTGATACAAAACACATTCTATCCCTCTCACCCGTGACACCCTTTTACCCCTATTTGGATTGGGTTTTCTTGAGATAAAACACATCCTACCCATCTCATCCTTGACACCCTCTGATACCCATTTGGGATCTTATGTAGATGATATGCCCAATGTTTTGGACTCGTACAAAAGTGTCATAAAAGTACGATATCTAGCACCATCATTTTATATTTAAATAAAAATATTTTTAAAAAAAAAGGAAACTTTGAAGTTCAAAAAACTCAAATCTATATATACTTTTTAATGAAATATTACAAATTTTTTTTAAATATCAGATAATATCTGATAAAATAAATTTAAAATATGTGTACTTTTACTGCTAACTTAACCTTAACTTAACCTTAACTTAACCTTAACTTAACTTTAACTTAACTTTAACTTAACTTAAGATAAATTAACCTAACCTAAATACTTAAAATAAAATTTTATCTCACCTAAAAACAAAAATTGTGAAACTGAAAAAATGTAAAGTTGCTAGAAATGACACTTTTGTACGAGTCCAAAACACTGGGCATATATATATATATATATATATATATATATATATATATATATATATATATATATATATATATATATATATATATATATATATATATTATATATATATATATATATATATATATAGTCAGCATCCCGAAAAGGCCAGGCATGTAACTAAAAAACTATAACAGGTACACGAAAATAAATATCATTTTATTAATCAGGAGACATTTTTACCCCGGAAATTAAAAAAAATAAAAAAAAATAACGCTTTTTAAAAAATTAAAATTGTTAAAAATTGTTGAAAAAAATTTACAGTTTTTTGATAAATCAAAGATGCGGCTTACTCCCGAGTGAGACGGAAAGATGCCAAAT